>WBZZ01006551.1:385000-392500 GCA_019918135.1 Paulinella micropora | reverse complement strand
GTAAATAGATTCAGACATAACATTCCGGGGTAGAAGTCTCGTACGGGCTAAAATGTTCATACTCATTCATGCGATTTCCAAACATAACAAGACGAGACTTGTATGACGCGTCTCCCGTAGACTCGTTCTGCTTGATTGCATCCACGAACCCAGTATGAATGGGTGTAATGTTGTCACGTTTAGCATCCTCCCGAGTCGCCCATCGAACACACTTCGCGTCGTAGAGGCCCTTAATCTCGCTTTGTCTCGCCGCTGCAATCTTCGCGTCCATCCTTTTCTGCTTCTCAGGCATACGAATGATATGAGTAAACAGACAAAATGGTTCGTTGTCCGTCGGCGGCGAAGCAGTGACCTCGTTCTCGTTGGTTGTAGTTGCAGTGTAGCAGTCGTCCTCCACAGCAAGCTTGACGCTGTGAGAAGCATGATGGGGTGGACGAGGTTTACGATGGCGTTTACCTTCGACCACGTTCGTTGAGTCGATGTTGCCATTGATGTCCTTCGATGCTTTCGCTTTTTGCTCAGCAAGAACAGATGGTGACATACGAAGGACCAGAAATAAAGGCAGATGTAGACGCCACGGCCTAAGGTAAACCAGCAGTCTACAAATTGAGAGGGAGAACCAGTCTCGTATACAGACTGAGTGTATACATCGTCTGCTTGATCTTCGCCCACTTCGTCGTCGTCAACCACCTCGATTCGTGGCGAAATTTCCCGGGTTTTACCTGCATTTGTAACCAACTTTTCATCAGCAACAACGGGAAAAGTAGGTGGTATGTCATCGAAGGACCAGGGTTGTTCTCCCACGTGCATCGTAGCCCCTGGTGTTGACGTCGAACCTCACGTTCCTCACTTCCACTATTTTCCTGGCCTCAGGTAAATGCACTTTATATAATCGACGAAAAATGTTATACCCGGTAAGCGTCCCAGGGATAGCCATAGGTCGTCCTTTCTTCGCCTCATGAACCCTCACGAATGCCAGGCAGCCAATAGGTTTAAGAAAATCCAAAGGAAATGAACGACGTAGAGTGACCTCGTAAGGACTCCTTCCTTTGTAGGGTCCATCGACCATTGGTATCACAATCCTTGTCGCCCACTCAGCTCTGCACATTTCCTTACAGAAGGCTTCAGGTAGGTTTGCATCCAGACGTAACGCTGTAGCTCTCCCACGTTAGTACGCCATTGACGCTCAGCCTTTGCGTTGGCTGTAGGTTCATCACGCGGAGAAGGCTTGAGGATTATTCCCTTTGCCTCGCAGAACATGGTCATAGCACGGGTCACAAACTCACCATCTGTTCTTATTTGCTTGACCTTGTTGCCGGTTTGCGTCTCGAAAAACGCCACAGCCTTCTCCAGCTTGGGTTGGTAGCGCTTTGTTCATTGCTTGTTGCTTTGAACGCATTGATAAATCACGTTGACTTCAGGCGTATTCACATGCCAACATGCAAGAAGTGTGTTACGCTGTGCCACCAGATGATTGTAAATTGCAGGATAAGCCGAATATGATTTGGAGAGTGCTGAAGGCACTGTATGGATCGCCTCAGGCCGGTAGACGATGGTACAACCACATCTCCAGTTTCCTTCGTAGCTTGGGCTATTTACAATCAACAGTGGATGCTTGTGTTTTTAATTGAAGGGCACAGACGATACGTTTCCACCCGCGGTGGCATACGACGAAGGGTCACTGCCATGGATCATACTGTTGAGAACAGATGACATGCTTGCTTTTTGCATGAAAGAGAAACAATATGGCGAACTCATTAGGCAACTTCAGGCTGCGAGATTTCGCTTCACAGACAAGGGCGAGGTGGAACTGTTCTGTGGCGTTCAATTCAAAAGGTACGATAATGGCTTGCTTATTCATAAGAAAGCATACATTGACGGCCTATTACAGGATAGAGGCTTCGACAACGCAAAGCCGTCCGTGACGCCATGTACAGAACAAGAACCACAACCAGCCGACCCGAATGCTGCGTTACGTCAATGGCCCTTGCGTACGTTGGCCGGGGAACTCATTAAATTTTGGCCCATGTCACAAACCCAGCCACAGATAGCATATGCGGTTAATAAGTTATGTGTATACGTGCACAGGAAGCCCGATGTGGCGGCATGATCGGCAGGAAGCACCAACGAGGTATTTTCTTTCCGTCGAACGTGGATTGGCGTACGATCGATCTACATACGTATGCAGATGCCGACCTGGGGAGTGTAAGTTTACCCGCAGATCACGATCCAGCGAGCTGCAAGTGATCACCGGACCCGTCTTTTGGTCGTCCAGACGTCAGTCGACTGTTGCAATGTCGACACAGGAGTCCGAAACAATCGCCATGTCATCGGCTGCACGTAATACAATAGCATTCAGAACTTTTGTGATGAAATCGGAATACCGCTGCCGAGACCATCAACTGTGTACGGCGATAATCAAGGACCCATATTGACAACTACTGATGGATTTGGCAGTCAACGTTCCAGACACTTGGCGCTCAAGCACCACTATATCATGGAGTTGGAACGAAGCGGGAGGATCACGAGCAGAAAGATCGGATCGACGGACAATTTGGCGGACGTGTTCACTAAGTCACTCTCGGCACCGCAGTTCTCGAGACTTGTAGACCAATTCATGGTAAAGCTTAGTGACTACGATTTGTAAAATGACCGCCAATTAAAAGTAGCTGAGTCTGTGTATTAGTTAAATACTAGACTAGTTTTTTTCAACAAAACTACTTTACGAATTACTACGCGATTGACGCAACGTGATGGAATTCTACGTTTTTCCAGACTAAGGACCTTTACTAAGACTTAGTACGCGCGTGCGACAGAACGATGATTTGCATTGGTGTGGGAATGTACACTCCGGGGGGAGTGATTGATTTTCTCTGTCACACCTTGATTTGGATCGATTCTAGAAAAAGTTGGCAAAGTGCGTAAGTTGGAATTTGATCTGTATCACCAAATAATGGAGGGTGATCACACCAAAATGTGGAGACAGATGAGAGTTTGATGAAGCTAAGGAATTCTCTCTTCTGAGTATACTTAGAATTCATCAGCTATCATGCGAGTGCTCTACATAAAGTGATAAGGTAGGTACATAGATTGATAAGGTAGGTCGCCCAGCGGGGCGGGGCAATCAACTTCGGGGGGAGTGTAGGACACAATATTGCACAATATTCTATCATATTCCTCAACCGTTATGGAAATTGATTGCCGGTTAACATTGTGGTGAAATACCAATTAATCCCTCCGGACCGGCCTAGTTATGAGTTCCATTTATCAGAGATCATTTTCTCTTTATTGCCATTATTTACTGAGCTGATGACCAGCTTCGTCTTTCACATGCAACTGACACATGTGACTAACTGTATTACTGTGATTTACAGTGATTGACAGTTATATTATTATTTCTAGAAGATCTATCTCATGATTATATCAATGATTACCATATGATTAGCATATGATCTGAACATGATTCCGTTCTGTCAATTCACTGTCATTAAAGCTGATTTTGCAATCAACTAATTTGGATACCGGAGGCTAATTATTGAAGTTTATCTACGGGCAATTATTTCATGTCCACATCAGTAAACCCATGCTACATCACCTCAGACCTATCGGGTGCATGGCTTTTATGAAAGTGGATGCTAAGAGGGGGAAAGGAGAAAGGGGAAAGAGAGTAATATTTCTCGGGTACGAACGGAATACCGGATATTATCGGGTGTATGACCCGGTTGCAAGGGAAATACACGGTAATGTTCGTGATGTCGTGTTCGATGTCTGGAAATTGGGGAAGAGGGAGGCATCTAAATCTCTAGCAGGGATAAACACCTCTGACGAGATGTTCTCAGTGAAAGAGCATTTGCCCCCTCCCGAACCCCAATGAACCCTACAACACCCAGAAAGTCAAGGTAACGCTTCGGGGAGATCGCGGTAGAGGTATTTCCAACTGGTGGAGACACTTCCCCAGCCGGGGGTCTATCATCCGGATCGCCCCCACATGAGGCGCCGCCCCAATGACCCCAATACAGGGAACGGCGATACTAAGGCAGTGGAAGTCAGGGAGGACAGATCTGACCCTCCACCCCTAGTACCGCCTACCCCGAAAGGTATGACTCCTAAGCTCAGTGGGAAATCCGATCAGGGGGAGGCGAAAGTCACGAAAAAGAAACATAGGACCAAAGAGAGACAAGATTTGTCCGAGATATATATGGAAATTCCTGCTAAAGCGTGGGGAGAGGGATGGGCGAAACAAATTACGGGAATAATTGGCAAACTGCGGTTCGCAAAGGAACGGTATCCGCACCCGCTGCCCCAGTTGTCCGTAAAACCAAACGTTTCCCAGCACACGCGGTCCTCTTTGACGACGGAGTTACCGATAAAGTGATTGATACGGAAATTCTCAAGTATGCCGTTGCTCATATCCCGGTAAAACCACCACCCCAATCGACCACCCCAAATGACGACGAGAATCAAAGTGAAGTCGCCGCGCCCAATGCGGGTGGCCCAAACTTTGATACTACGTCCGAATTTGCGTTTGTCGAGGGGGAGAGGGAAAGGGTGGCTGAGCAAAGGGCTGAACACAGCTTTAATTGGCGATCGCATGAACAAGGCGAAATTTCAGGGGAAAATATCTTCTTGGGAAGGACAAGGAGCGCACATATCACGGTATGCGCCCGAGAAGAACGTGCAGAATATTGTCTTGTCAGTGAGAAATTTCCTGAATTCCCGGTGATACAAAAACCGAAAGACCGTAAGCAAGTTCGGCAGAAAGAGTTCAAGCAGCTGAAAGAACATAAGGCTTTTGTTTGGCGCAAGGAAAAGGAAGCTAGAATGTCCGGGACACCAATCATTCCGGTAAAATGGATAGACACCGTCAAACAACAGGGTACGCTAGATGAGTTCCATAAAGCCCGAATTACGTTGAGAGGGGACCTTTTGAAGGCATACGCCCAGTATGACACTAGAAAGAGTTACTCCCCCACCGCTCAACATCGGACAATTTTACTCATGATAGTTTACGCTGCATGTTTTGGGATCGACTTATGGCTGATTGATTTTACCACGGCCTATCTCCACGCCAAAATCCCGTACAACATTTACGTAAGGCCACCGCCCGAGTTCCAATTGAAGGATTACGTTTGGCTTTTGAAGAAGGCCTTATACTGCCACCCGGAATCTGGTCGGTTTGTTAACATATTATACAGTATATTATTACTATTGTTGGTTCCTCTCATTGGAACTGGAATATCACAATTAACCGTTAGATTTAGTAACAGTGCCACCAGTAACCGGAATTATAAACTAACAATATATTACCAATTTACTCTGACTACTTCCGGAATTATCGGCACTACAGATAATAATAACAAAGATTCTAGAGCATTCAAGAACAGAGTTACGGTTAGTGATATATTCACTCTAATATTACGGTTATAGAAACATGTTTGTCAGTCATGACTAAACACATTTCTATTTCTATAATGCCACGTCATCATACCTCTACCTTTGTTACTGTTATTCTTAATAACACTTCTCATTAAGGTATCTTTATTGATCATTCAAAATACTCAGAAGGAGTAAGGTTTACTGACCGGTTTATTAAACAATCCATCAATGTTACAGGCGGGGACCAGTGGTTATGAGCTGTCGCGGGTTTCTCTTAAGATGCCGCAGCTACCCGCTCCCACTTCTGATGCTGCGAAGGACGCGCAATCGTTTGACAACTTTCGTTGGTCGACACTTCAGTTCCTCGTCGGACTGGATCCCAGGCTACTGCTGTGTGCAAGGGACGACAGTGCTCCGCTCTCACGGGCAGAGATGAAAGTCCTGTTACGTCCGCCCCCGTTGGCTGGATCAGCCGGGAGTTCTTTGTCATTATTTTCGTCATCATCTTCGTCATCGTCATCGACTAGGACTACGACTACGAGTTCTAGCACGGTCGATGATCCACATGCTGCTCAACGTGCTGCTGTGGCTGCCTTAGGACCGGACCCATCGTTGGGAGACCGGATGGATTGTCTACCAGACTCGGTACAGATACAACTAGTGTTGGAACTAGTAATTAATATTAATAATAGTTAGCTACCCGGCCGGCCGTATCGGAGTAACGGTGTCGTTAGAGCCATTACTTAGATCCTGCCAGTCATGTTGCTTTGCGTTCTGCGCTTCGCGCCTTTTCTGTTTTCAATTAAAGTTCTGTTACTGCAAACTGCGTTGGTGAGAGTTCCAGATTAATATATTTAATACAATTAATATATTATTCTAACAGGTTATCGAGCCTTGTAGTGCAAACTCCGTGTAAAGAACTTTAATCATCTATACACAGATTTGGTGGGCGTGCATCAGGCAGCCACCAAAAGAGTGTTGCAGGTGGACTTGCGCCAGGCAGTCACCCACAACAGTGGGCGTGCAATAGGCAGCCACTGTGATCTGTTCTGTGGTTTGACTAGGTACGAAATAGGTACTAGTATACCACAACCTCGCATTTATCCTTTTACATCTCTTTCTATCCTAGCTGATAGAATTCATTTTGATAGTCGAGTTTTTCCTCCTATCTTCCGCCCTTTGACAGTCAATATGGCATACAATTCCACATTTGACTTAGCGAAACTAAAACTGGACCCTCCAAAGTTCTATGATGATAAACCAGACTGGGATTTGTTTTACCATACTTTGATTTCGATCAATGGTGTAACAAATCCACAAGTCTTGACTATCATCCCAGGCATGGAGGATCATCCGTTTACCAAGAACCTAAAATTACCCAACGTCCTAGTCCCTCTTGACTCTCCTATTGAGGACCCCTTACATTCCCCAAGGGGTGAAGCGGGAGATCAAAGCAAAGTTAAGGAGGAAACAGAGGAGGGTGGGTCAATTAAGGTTGAGCCTACTGCAGAACGAATAGGAAATCATAATACCTACTGAGCTGAAAAGCGAAGTACCATTTGTGACTTCCGGAAGCAAGTCCAACCTTCCGTACGCTCCTCAACCTCAAGGATCTGCAAGGTATTATGAGGCAATCGAAAAGCAAAGGTATGATTCCCTAAACAGAATCCTATTTTCCTATCTGCTCCAATCTTGCTCTCATGATCGCAAAGTTATGATGATCATGAAGCAAGGTGGAACAGATGGGGTTGCTTGTCTCACAGCTTTGCAGAAGCATTATGGGCGCCTCGAACTTATCAAGTTTCAAGAGGATCAACAAACCATCTACTACTCCTACCCCAAAAAGGTTAAGGAAGTAAGTACATGGCTTGCTACATACCTCACGATAATTGATAAGCAAGAGAAGAGGATGAAAGCACCCATCCCTGTCCCATGAAAGCTGATAATCATAAACAAATTAAAACATTTAACCCCTTTTAAGACCTACTGGGAGAACCATTGGCAAGCTTTGCTTCCTCATCAACGACCCCCTTGGGACGAATTCCTCCAGATCATGGAGCAAATCGCCCAAGGGAGTGTGTCGATGACTAGGATGCAAAAGTTGTACGGTACCGAATCCGGAAA
>WBZZ01006551.1:302500-380000 GCA_019918135.1 Paulinella micropora | reverse complement strand
TCGGCGGCGAAGCAGTGACCTCGTTCTCGTTGGTTGTAGTTGCAGTGTAGCAGTCGTCCTCCACAGCAAGCTTGACGCTGTGAGAAGCATGATGGGGTGGACGAGGTTTACGATGGCGTTTACCTTCGACCACGTTCGTTGAGTCGATGTTGCCATTGATGTCCTTCGATGCTTTCGCTTTTTGCTCAGCAAGAACAGATGGTGACATACGAAGGACCAGAAATAAAGGCAGATGTAGACGCCACGGCCTAAGGTAAACCAGCAGTCTACAAATTGAGAGGGAGAACCAGTCTCGTATACAGACTGAGTGTATACATCGTCTGCTTGATCTTCGCCCACTTCGTCGTCGTCAACCACCTCGATTCGTGGCGAAATTTCCCGGGTTTTACCTGCATTTGTAACCAACTTTTCATCAGCAACAACGGGAAAAGTAGGTGGTATGTCATCGAAGGACCAGGGTTGTTCTCCCACGTGCATCGTAGCCCCTGGTGTTGACGTCGAACCTCACGTTCCTCACTTCCACTATTTTCCTGGCCTCAGGTAAATGCACTTTATATAATCGACGAAAAATGTTATACCCGGTAAGCGTCCCAGGGATAGCCATAGGTCGTCCTTTCTTCGCCTCATGAACCCTCACGAATGCCAGGCAGCCAATAGGTTTAAGAAAATCCAAAGGAAATGAACGACGTAGAGTGACCTCGTAAGGACTCCTTCCTTTGTAGGGTCCATCGACCATTGGTATCACAATCCTTGTCGCCCACTCAGCTCTGCACATTTCCTTACAGAAGGCTTCAGGTAGGTTTGCATCCAGACGTAACGCTGTAGCTCTCCCACGTTAGTACGCCATTGACGCTCAGCCTTTGCGTTGGCTGTAGGTTCATCACGCGGAGAAGGCTTGAGGATTATTCCCTTTGCCTCGCAGAACATGGTCATAGCACGGGTCACAAACTCACCATCTGTTCTTATTTGCTTGACCTTGTTGCCGGTTTGCGTCTCGAAAAACGCCACAGCCTTCTCCAGCTTGGGTTGGTAGCGCTTTGTTCATTGCTTGTTGCTTTGAACGCATTGATAAATCACGTTGACTTCAGGCGTATTCACATGCCAACATGCAAGAAGTGTGTTACGCTGTGCCACCAGATGATTGTAAATTGCAGGATAAGCCGAATATGATTTGGAGAGTGCTGAAGGCACTGTATGGATCGCCTCAGGCCGGTAGACGATGGTACAACCACATCTCCAGTTTCCTTCGTAGCTTGGGCTATTTACAATCAACAGTGGATGCTTGTGTTTTTAATTGAAGGGCACAGACGATACGTTTCCACCCGCGGTGGCATACGACGAAGGGTCACTGCCATGGATCATACTGTTGAGAACAGATGACATGCTTGCTTTTTGCATGAAAGAGAAACAATATGGCGAACTCATTAGGCAACTTCAGGCTGCGAGATTTCGCTTCACAGACAAGGGCGAGGTGGAACTGTTCTGTGGCGTTCAATTCAAAAGGTACGATAATGGCTTGCTTATTCATAAGAAAGCATACATTGACGGCCTATTACAGGATAGAGGCTTCGACAACGCAAAGCCGTCCGTGACGCCATGTACAGAACAAGAACCACAACCAGCCGACCCGAATGCTGCGTTACGTCAATGGCCCTTGCGTACGTTGGCCGGGGAACTCATTAAATTTTGGCCCATGTCACAAACCCAGCCACAGATAGCATATGCGGTTAATAAGTTATGTGTATACGTGCACAGGAAGCCCGATGTGGCGGCATGATCGGCAGGAAGCACCAACGAGGTATTTTCTTTCCGTCGAACGTGGATTGGCGTACGATCGATCTACATACGTATGCAGATGCCGACCTGGGGAGTGTAAGTTTACCCGCAGATCACGATCCAGCGAGCTGCAAGTGATCACCGGACCCGTCTTTTGGTCGTCCAGACGTCAGTCGACTGTTGCAATGTCGACACAGGAGTCCGAAACAATCGCCATGTCATCGGCTGCACGTAATACAATAGCATTCAGAACTTTTGTGATGAAATCGGAATACCGCTGCCGAGACCATCAACTGTGTACGGCGATAATCAAGGACCCATATTGACAACTACTGATGGATTTGGCAGTCAACGTTCCAGACACTTGGCGCTCAAGCACCACTATATCATGGAGTTGGAACGAAGCGGGAGGATCACGAGCAGAAAGATCGGATCGACGGACAATTTGGCGGACGTGTTCACTAAGTCACTCTCGGCACCGCAGTTCTCGAGACTTGTAGACCAATTCATGGTAAAGCTTAGTGACTACGATTTGTAAAATGACCGCCAATTAAAAGTAGCTGAGTCTGTGTATTAGTTAAATACTAGACTAGTTTTTTTCAACAAAACTACTTTACGAATTACTACGCGATTGACGCAACGTGATGGAATTCTACGTTTTTCCAGACTAAGGACCTTTACTAAGACTTAGTACGCGCGTGCGACAGAACGATGATTTGCATTGGTGTGGGAATGTACACTCCGGGGGGAGTGATTGATTTTCTCTGTCACACCTTGATTTGGATCGATTCTAGAAAAAGTTGGCAAAGTGCGTAAGTTGGAATTTGATCTGTATCACCAAATAATGGAGGGTGATCACACCAAAATGTGGAGACAGATGAGAGTTTGATGAAGCTAAGGAATTCTCTCTTCTGAGTATACTTAGAATTCATCAGCTATCATGCGAGTGCTCTACATAAAGTGATAAGGTAGGTACATAGATTGATAAGGTAGGTCGCCCAGCGGGGCGGGGCAATCAACTTCGGGGGAGTGTAGGACACAATATTGCACAATATTCTATCATATTCCTCAACCGTTATGGAAATTGATTGCCGGTTAACATTGTGGTGAAATACCAATTAATCCCTCCGGACCGGCCTAGTTATGAGTTCCATTTATCAGAGATCATTTTCTCTTTATTGCCATTATTTACTGAGCTGATGACCAGCTTCGTCTTTCACATGCAACTGACACATGTGACTAACTGTATTACTGTGATTTACAGTGATTGACAGTTATATTATTATTTCTAGAAGATCTATCTCATGATTATATCAATGATTACCATATGATTAGCATATGATCTGAACATGATTCCGTTCTGTCAATTCACTGTCATTAAAGCTGATTTTGCAATCAACTAATTTGGATACCGGAGGCTAATTATTGAAGTTTATCTACGGGCAATTATTTCATGTCCACATCAGTAAACCCATGCTACATCACCTCAGACCTATCGGGTGCATGGCTTTTATGAAAGTGGATGCTAAGAGGGGGAAAGGAGAAAGGGGAAAGAGAGTAATATTTCTCGGGTACGAACGGAATACCGGATATTATCGGGTGTATGACCCGGTTGCAAGGGAAATACACGGTAATGTTCGTGATGTCGTGTTCGATGTCTGGAAATTGGGGAAGAGGGAGGCATCTAAATCTCTAGCAGGGATAAACACCTCTGACGAGATGTTCTCAGTGAAAGAGCATTTGCCCCCTCCCGAACCCCAATGAACCCTACAACACCCAGAAAGTCAAGGTAACGCTTCGGGGGAGATCGCGGTAGAGGTATTTCCAACTGGTGGAGACACTTCCCCAGCCGGGGGTCTATCATCCGGATCGCCCCCACATGAGGCGCCGCCCCAATGACCCCAATACAGGGAACGGCGATACTAAGGCAGTGGAAGTCAGGGAGGACAGATCTGACCCTCCACCCCTAGTACCGCCTACCCCGAAAGGTATGACTCCTAAGCTCAGTGGGAAATCCGATCAGGGGGAGGCGAAAGTCACGAAAAAGAAACATAGGACCAAAGAGAGACAAGATTTGTCCGAGATATATATGGAAATTCCTGCTAAAGCGTGGGGAGAGGGATGGGCGAAACAAATTACGGGAATAATTGGCAAACTGCGGTTCGCAAAGGAACGGTATCCGCACCCGCTGCCCCAGTTGTCCGTAAAACCAAACGTTTCCCAGCACACGCGGTCCTCTTTGACGACGGAGTTACCGATAAAGTGATTGATACGGAAATTCTCAAGTATGCCGTTGCTCATATCCCGGTAAAACCACCACCCCAATCGACCACCCCAAATGACGACGAGAATCAAAGTGAAGTCGCCGCGCCCAATGCGGGTGGCCCAAACTTTGATACTACGTCCGAATTTGCGTTTGTCGAGGGGGAGAGGGAAAGGGTGGCTGAGCAAAGGGCTGAACACAGCTTTAATTGGCGATCGCATGAACAAGGCGAAATTTCAGGGGAAAATATCTTCTTGGGAAGGACAAGGAGCGCACATATCACGGTATGCGCCCGAGAAGAACGTGCAGAATATTGTCTTGTCAGTGAGAAATTTCCTGAATTCCCGGTGATACAAAAACCGAAAGACCGTAAGCAAGTTCGGCAGAAAGAGTTCAAGCAGCTGAAAGAACATAAGGCTTTTGTTTGGCGCAAGGAAAAGGAAGCTAGAATGTCCGGGACACCAATCATTCCGGTAAAATGGATAGACACCGTCAAACAACAGGGTACGCTAGATGAGTTCCATAAAGCCCGAATTACGTTGAGAGGGGACCTTTTGAAGGCATACGCCCAGTATGACACTAGAAAGAGTTACTCCCCCACCGCTCAACATCGGACAATTTTACTCATGATAGTTTACGCTGCATGTTTTGGGATCGACTTATGGCTGATTGATTTTACCACGGCCTATCTCCACGCCAAAATCCCGTACAACATTTACGTAAGGCCACCGCCCGAGTTCCAATTGAAGGATTACGTTTGGCTTTTGAAGAAGGCCTTATACTGCCACCCGGAATCTGGTCGGTTTGTTAACATATTATACAGTATATTATTACTATTGTTGGTTCCTCTCATTGGAACTGGAATATCACAATTAACCGTTAGATTTAGTAACAGTGCCACCAGTAACCGGAATTATAAACTAACAATATATTACCAATTTACTCTGACTACTTCCGGAATTATCGGCACTACAGATAATAATAACAAAGATTCTAGAGCATTCAAGAACAGAGTTACGGTTAGTGATATATTCACTCTAATATTACGGTTATAGAAACATGTTTGTCAGTCATGACTAAACACATTTCTATTTCTATAATGCCACGTCATCATACCTCTACCTTTGTTACTGTTATTCTTAATAACACTTCTCATTAAGGTATCTTTATTGATCATTCAAAATACTCAGAAGGAGTAAGGTTTACTGACCGGTTTATTAAACAATCCATCAATGTTACAGGCGGGGACCAGTGGTTATGAGCTGTCGCGGGTTTCTCTTAAGATGCCGCAGCTACCCGCTCCCACTTCTGATGCTGCGAAGGACGCGCAATCGTTTGACAACTTTCGTTGGTCGACACTTCAGTTCCTCGTCGGACTGGATCCCAGGCTACTGCTGTGTGCAAGGGACGACAGTGCTCCGCTCTCACGGGCAGAGATGAAAGTCCTGTTACGTCCGCCCCCGTTGGCTGGATCAGCCGGGAGTTCTTTGTCATTATTTTCGTCATCATCTTCGTCATCGTCATCGACTAGGACTACGACTACGAGTTCTAGCACGGTCGATGATCCACATGCTGCTCAACGTGCTGCTGTGGCTGCCTTAGGACCGGACCCATCGTTGGGAGACCGGATGGATTGTCTACCAGACTCGGTACAGATACAACTAGTGTTGGAACTAGTAATTAATATTAATAATAGTTAGCTACCCGGCCGGCCGTATCGGAGTAACGGTGTCGTTAGAGCCATTACTTAGATCCTGCCAGTCATGTTGCTTTGCGTTCTGCGCTTCGCGCCTTTTCTGTTTTCAATTAAAGTTCTGTTACTGCAAACTGCGTTGGTGAGAGTTCCAGATTAATATATTTAATACAATTAATATATTATTCTAACAGGTTATCGAGCCTTGTAGTGCAAACTCCGTGTAAAGAACTTTAATCATCTATACACAGATTTGGTGGGCGTGCATCAGGCAGCCACCAAAAGAGTGTTGCAGGTGGACTTGCGCCAGGCAGTCACCCACAACAGTGGGCGTGCAATAGGCAGCCACTGTGATCTGTTCTGTGGTTTGACTAGGTACGAAATAGGTACTAGTATACCACAACCTCGCATTTATCCTTTTACATCTCTTTCTATCCTAGCTGATAGAATTCATTTGATAGTCGAGTTTTTCTCCTATCTTCCGCCCTTTGACAGTCAATATGGCATACAATTCCACATTTGACTTAGCGAAACTAAAACTGGACCCTCCAAAGTTCTATGATGATAAACCAGACTGGGATTTGTTTTACCATACTTTGATTTCGATCAATGGTGTAACAAATCCACAAGTCTTGACTATCATCCCAGGCATGGAGGATCATCCGTTTACCAAGAACCTAAAATTACCCAACGTCCTAGTCCCTCTTGACTCTCCTATTGAGGACCCCTTACATTCCCCAAGGGGTGAAGCGGGAGATCAAAGCAAAGTTAAGGAGGAAACAGAGGAGGGTGGGTCAATTAAGGTTGAGCCTACTGCAGAACGAATAGGAAATCATAATACCTACTGAGCTGAAAAGCGAAGTACCATTTGTGACTTCCGGAAGCAAGTCCAACCTTCCGTACGCTCCTCAACCTCAAGGATCTGCAAGGTATTATGAGGCAATCGAAAAGCAAAGGTATGATTCCCTAAACAGAATCCTATTTTCCTATCTGCTCCAATCTTGCTCTCATGATCGCAAAGTTATGATGATCATGAAGCAAGGTGGAACAGATGGGGTTGCTTGTCTCACAGCTTTGCAGAAGCATTATGGGCGCCTCGAACTTATCAAGTTTCAAGAGGATCAACAAACCATCTACTACTCCTACCCCAAAAAGGTTAAGGAAGTAAGTACATGGCTTGCTACATACCTCACGATAATTGATAAGCAAGAGAAGAGGATGAAAGCACCCATCCCTGTCCCCATGAAAGCTGATAATCATAAACAAATTAAAACATTTAACCCCTTTTAAGACCTACTGGGAGAACCATTGGCAAGCTTTGCTTCCTCATCAACGACCCCCTTGGGACGAATTCCTCCAGATCATGGAGCAAATCGCCCAAGGGAGTGTGTCGATGACTAGGATGCAAAAGTTGTACGGTACCGAATCCGGAAACTCAAGGTCTGACCCTATCACTGTTAATCTAGTAGGAGGACAGAAGAACAAAGGCAGGATTAAGTGTTATAATTGTGAAGGTGATCATGTTATGAGGGGATGTTTTGTCCGTTGCCTCCTCAAAGACTGCCCACGAGATGGGCATGATCCTAACAACTGCCCTATAAGAAAGAAGGCAGGAGCTATTGCTACTCCCTCTATCTGATAGAAGGTAATCAGAAGAGCAAAAGTAGTGAGAGTAGTAAGGCAGAAGGGGAAGGAAGGAAGGGCAAGGACAAGATGGAGAAGAAAAAGAAGAAGGGAGAGAAGGAGAGGCGGAAGCTCAAAGCTACAGACTTCATCAAAAAGAAGAAGACCATCAGTCTGAATGCTGGTGGGTCTGACTCTTCCTCTTCGTCTTCCTCATCTAAGGAGGACGTAGAAGATGATCCAGACCTCTCCAGATTGCAGTCTGACGATCACTCTTCATCTGATGAAGACTCAGGGAGTGAGGGAGAGGAAGTAGATAGGGTAGGGCATATCAATCATACTATTGTCTGCTGTCAATGTTGTAGAAAGGGAAGAGGAGAGTGTGGAGAGAGGAGACTCTGAGGATGTTCACGACAACACCACACCACTACCTCTTTTTGCCACACCAGACACACCAGCCATTCATATGATGGAGAGGGAGGACAACAATGATGGGGAGACAGAACATGACAACCTCACCACAACTACCCCACCATCACCTCTTTTTGCCCCACCACTTACGCCACCCAGCGCACATACGACAGGGAGAGTGGGTGCAGACAGAAGCCGTGCTAGGTACAACCACAATGTGACGAGGAGAGAGGTGGAGGCTACACCAACACATGTCACTCTCCATCCCACTCGTAATGTTTCTCAAACACGTATCCCTCCACTTAGTGAGAACAATTTTGTAAACTCTCTTGACATGGCAGGTGACCCCACCCCTCTGGGTGTAATCTACCCCTTAGAGGATGGTTGGGGGCTTCGCCGTGCCAAGACAGGTTACAGAAAAGTCCTCATTAAAAACACCAACCCATTGCATATTAGAGAGGTAGGTGACCCACCACTTAACATCCATGCCAAACCTATCAAGCCTACTAGCTGTCACGTACCCAATGGCAAGCAGTGTGAGGCTACTGCAAAGTCAGGTTTCAGGTGTTCATGGAAGTTAGGTGCGGCCCGGTTGGGCGTGGAATAAATCCTTTTTTTTCTCGCTCTCTCTTCTCTCTCTCTCTCACTCTCTCTCTCTCTCTCTCTCTCTCTCTCTCTCTCTCTCTCTCTCTCTCTCTCCTTTCTACTTAGGCAAATCTTAGTGCCATAGCATTCCCTTGTGCTCTCGTGTAGGTCTGCAAGTTACACAGACCCCTCGTGCCCAAACCGTAAATACAAGTAATACACAGAAAACAAACAACAATAAGACATGCAGCGTTTGATCTATATATGTCCATGATGCTTCTCGGGGAGTTGGGATGTACAAAGTTCTTGGGAACAACTTTGGAAGGTGCAGAGATATGACTGAGATTTTTTTGATTTGGCAATTTTGGCTGATTCATTAGCCGGTTACCGGGTCAGGTCGGATCTGGTGGCTGGCGGGGATGTTCTCAAATAGAAACTTTGATTTCTTGTATACTTTATTTCACTGTGACTTCTTTAGATGGTTTACTTAGAACAACGTTGATTATTATAGGCAAGACACCTAAAACAAAATACTGCTGTGTAAATTAACACTACTATTAACCGTGGTCGTAACTTAAACTTGTAATGAGAAATCAGAAGATGTACATGCAGACAAGACTATAAGAAACTTGTAAATATGAGAAATGAGAAGATGTACATGTAGAAAGAACATCAGATCGGATCTATAACTATATTGATTATGGTGAACATTTATTATTTGTGAGCACATAGGTGTTTAGCAGTTTTTTGAAAGAGGAAATAGCGTTAGTGGTATACAATTAAGTATATGCATAACAATGACACCAGAATGTATGTCTTCATGCATGTCTTGCATACATGTCTTGCAGTATGTCTTGTATGTATGTATGTAGTGAGAGAGAGAGAGAGAGTGTGTGTGTGTGTGTGTGTTTGTTTTTGTGTCTGTGTGTGCGTGAGTGTGTGTTTGTGTTTGTGTGTATGTAAGTATTGTATGTCTATTATGCATGCATGTTATGTATGTACACATGTATGTATGTATTGTGTGTCTGTATGCGTGTACGGGCGAGGGTGTGCGTGTATGTGTGCATGTGTGTATGTCTTTGTGTACGTCTGTGTATGTGTGTGTAGCGCGTGTGTGCATGCATGTTTGTGTGTTTGTGTTTTGGTGTTCGTATCATGTTGTGTGTAAGTGTGCGGGCGCGCGCTTTTGTGTGTGTGTGTGTGTGTGTTTGTGTTTGTGTTTGTGTATGTTTGTATGTATGTATTATGTGTGTTGGTGTGTATGTGTGTCTGTGTGCGTGAGCGTGAGTGTGTGCGTGTGTGTGATGGTGTGTTTCCTCGTGTTAGAAAGGAGCAGGAGTTGAACATATACAAAACAAAGACCATGCGATTGTAAATAGATTCAGACATAACATTCCCAGAAAAGCACACACAACACATATAGGAGCGATACAGGACAGGTGCAAAAAAGTGCTTCAGGGAAGAAAGAACAACACAATCTGCAGGTAAGTTAACAACACGCCATTTGTAGACAGCATGAACACAGCATTGGAAAGACACACACACAAACAAGACCACGGGACGTGAAAGTATGCATGAGAAACACACAGAAAAAAAACACAAAACACTCTCTAGACATGACTTTTACCAATCTCGACCTCGCAAAAACAGTCAAAAAAAAATTTAGTGCGGCATTCACTTCAAAGGCTACGTATGTCGATAGGCCTGTCTGTTCAAATATTTTTTGGAAATTTTTCTGGTTTCCTCTCCGGGAATTGGCATGGTCTTGTCAAATATTGCTACAGAAATTCACGGGCCGGCGCCACCAAAATCATGTCGGAGGTCGTACTTCAAAGCAGGTAAATGTTCAAACCACATCGTTTCAAGCAAAAGCAAGCATGACACAAGTGTTTTCATCAGAAAACTTGGTCTGCATCGTTCTTGAAATCCTTATTTTCGATTGCAATTTTCACTTTTCAGGACATAGCAAGTATGATGTTTTTAACTGAAAAATGCTGTTTGCATGATGCGCTCTGCACTTATTTTTACGCACAAGTGCACAAATGAATTCACATATTATGTTGAGTAATACTGCCTAAGTGTTTTTGTAGAGGAGTACGGTGGAAAATGAAGACTAGGAAAACATAGGTTGAAATTAGTTTGTCAAAATTCAGAACATACTCTGGAACACACTGCAATACCTTTAATATAATGAAAAACTAAACCTCCTGCAGACGATTCCCAATAAAAACATTGAATTCTGTGCAAACAGCACTTCAAAATCTTGAATATTGAATGAGTTTACCTCAGCGGCTTTGAACTTGAGTTGATGGTGGCTCTAACTACCACTAGAACCTACATATGTAACAGGGTTTAATACACTGAAAAACTAAACAGTCTGCTACCTATTCCAAATAAAAACATTGAATTTTGTCAGTGCGAACAGCACCTCAAAATCTTGAATATTGAATAAGTTTACCTGCTTTGAAGTTGATGGTTGCTCTAACTACCAGGAGAACTTACATATGTACACTTCCGCACAATCCCTTGCACATCCACTTGTGACTTTCGAAGACTTTTCCAAAAGATATTAATAATTTCTTACACGTGAAACAACAACTTGGACTTGAAGCCCTCCTTCAAGTGCTACACTAGCAATTTCAAGTATCTTGCAATACCAACGTGATTCACAATCTACATTCAGCAGTGATCGTACGTTGCAACCAAAGTCTGCAAATAAGTAGAAATCTACGTAAATAAACGAAGTGACCTCTCAGCTATTTACTTATATTTTACCTACTCTTAGTAGTTAGTGCTTTTTGCAGCCATAGAGACCTTTAATAACTGTTCGTTTTGTATTTATCCCTTGGGGTTGTATCCAAACTCACACCGGTTGAAAACGATAATATTAAGACAAGTAACCTGTACTACTTTTTACGCTGCTAGTGGTTAATATTATCGTTAGAGCGGAACGTGCCATTAGCAAATGGCTCTCTGTTTCCTTTGAGCGGACCGTGCCATTAGGAAATGACTCTCTGTTTCCTTTTTGTTTCTTGGCTCTGATAGTCTCCTACACTTTCCCACCATACTGGTTTACTCTCTTTTGCAGAGGAGGAAGATTAGGTTATTCTCAGAGTGCTTGGATTGAGTGGATATAGACCCAGGCATATAATAAATAATATCTTTCTGATCCTAACCGACAAAAAGTCAGTGATGGTTGTTGAAACAATAATACACTGTTTCTCACTCGCAACTTCGGTTTTAATTTACAGTGAGTTGTAAGACATAAAATTTCAATAATTTACACACTTATTAGCTCAAGGGAAGGCATGTACCTCTCACTTGGACTGGAGAGGGTGCTGGCCAGGCAAAAGTGCATTATGTAAGTTGTGAGCTCCCCAAAGAGCAATTTATCAATTAAAAAAAAAAAAAAAAAAAAAAAACTTGTAAAACAACCTAAGTTCCTTTGTTGCCGGATCCACTTCCTTTGAGTTTTTGTTGAGGAATGGTTGTTGAGGAAGCTCACAAGACAAACAAACAGAGACAAAGCTCTCGCTCAATCCAGGCCTAGCTCGCTTCGGGCCCATACTCTTGCTCTCTCGCTCATTCTCTCTCTGCTTGCTCTCTCTTTCTGTTTCTCTCTCGCACGCTTGCTGTTTGTACATGTCTCTCGCGCTCTCATCTCATTCTCTCTCTACCCCCCCCCCCTTGCTCTCTCGCTCTCTTTCTCTCTGCCTGTTTGGCCAAGACAGCTTTTCTTCTGTCAACACTGCCCTCTAACCTCGGTCCGAGGGGTATGGGGTCGTGGAGCTCAAGGCCAGCTGTCTGTGTTACGGGTGACAGGGAGTCGGGAAGTTACTTGGTGTGCTCTCGGAGGGGGGGTGGGGGACAATCTCTACGATTCTCACATCGTGGATTTGACTATCTCGGTACTACATTTGGATCTGATGACTCCAGGAAAACTACACTCCACTGCGAGTGCTGTCGACACATCATTATTGTTTGACCTGAATAACACAGCATTTGAAGTACTAGTAATTTTGGAACATGATTTGAAAGCAAGACATACGCTGTGGCGAGGCCACGACACTGGCATAGATAACAAGCTAAGATACAGTCTATAACAATCTGTCCGAGCACCTGAGTATTAGTCTACAGCAATTTCTGGAAGCCAGGAAACCGCAGACCGCGGTTCCTCGTACCACGAAACACCAACGACGAGAACGAGCGATGGGAAGGAGGAGTGGGGAGAGCCTTGACAACGCCGCTCCCGATGAGAGTTCTCCCGCGGAAGAGTGAGTTGCGGGGCATTTGGAAAGTGTAGAGCTTGCTTCGGAACTCTTCAGTGTCGTAAGGGCTCGCCGGCATCACCGGATCTTTGTCGTGCAATTGGAAATGAAGGACTGCGTAGTTAGGCCAGCAAGCATAAGGACCAGGGCCTCGCATATTCTTCCCGGGAAGCTGCTGGGACTTCTGGAATTTGTCGAATTTATGGGCAATACCGGAGGCACTCATGTCGCGCGCCAGCTCCACTGCCATGTCCAAGCGACCGTCAAAGTAGAAGTCAACCTCGGGCCGCTTTTTCCCCTGTACAGTCGGACGAGCTTGTGTTTGCGGAGATATGAAGAGGGCAGGGATTTTCCGACAAAGGTGCCAGCCCCAGAGGAAACCTAGCCCGTTCTCGTAGCGATGGTTGATGGAGGTCGGCTGTTCAAAGTCCATTCTCTGCATGTCCTGCAACCCAGCCGTAATGAGAAGGAGTAGATTGTCAGCAAGCGGTGCGTTCTCGTTGATAGTCAAAATATCCTCCCTTTCATTCTCGACCGTTTGCTTTCGGAACACTTGGGCGATAAAAAGATCCGAAATGAACCAAGCCCGACCAGCATCCCAATAGCCCATTTTCTCGAGCTTTCGGCAATCTTTGGGATCCTGCAGACCCCTGAAAATGCGCTCGGAGCAGTCCAATACTTCTTCGGGCAAACTGTTGAAGCACCGCTCTTTGACAGCCGTGTACGCAGCACTCTGGCTGAACTCCTGGCTGAGAACGTACTTTGCTACCGAGTGAGAGTCAGTTAAGTCGACGAGCGTCTCAGAAAAAACGGCCTCTGTGAACTTCAAGAAGGGGAAGAAGTGACCGCCCGTGTAGCGGAACAACCACGAGCAGATGTCGGAGACCAAGTTAGTCGGGACGTCTGGACTCCGTTGACTCCAGAATTTAGTCACATCGGACAAGTCCTGCTCGGACACCGACATAGGAGGCGACTCTCTAGAGTCCGGGAACTTTTTCGGAAAAGGGTCAGACACGTTTTGAAGGTTAGTAATGCCAACCCCTAGGGTGATGAGATTCTTGGGATGGTTTTTGAGTAAGTAAACCCAGTGGGGGCTGTTGGGGTTGGTGTGTACTTCGTCGATGAGGAGAAACACGTCGGCGCCCTCCGCGGCGAGGGCACTGAAGAAGGCATTACTAAAAATATATATTAAACTTCGTTTAAATATGAAATTGTCGTCATTTTGACCAAATCTCTCTTAGTGTGCTTAGTTTGTCGTATTTTTGTCAAAACAAATGTTTGTTTTGTGCTTCCTGTGTGTGTTTTCTGTCTTCATGTGTGTGTTTATATGTTTTTGAGGCTTATTTTATGATATACCATATGGACCTGTCTATTAGACATAAATGATCATAAAAATGCGATAATTATTCTTAATATTGAAAGTTGTAAAAATATTTATCAATTAAAACCAAAAAGAAAACAAAGAAAAACAAAGCGATGCCGAACTATCAAAACGGGAAAATTTATGCAGTGAGAAGTCCAAACACCGAGAAAATATATATTGGAAGCACGACACAGCCTTTATCCGTGCGAATGGGAGGACATAGGGCTAATTACAAGAAACACAAGGACGACGAGACGAAAATGAAATCAGTTATAAAAATATTTGAAGCGGGAGCCCCTTACATTGAACTAATTGAAAAATGCCCCTGTAATAGCAAAGAGGAATTATTAAAACGAGAAGGCGAATTAATACGACAAAACAGAAAAATAATTGTTAATTTACAAGTGGCGGGGAACCATTTTGAACTAAAACAAGAGATAGAGAAAATGAACCAAGAAAAAAGAGATTTTTTACGGCCTAAGAAAAAGCAATCATTCATATATGTATTAGAAAAAATAAACCTGTCTAATATATAACATACTTCATTTTTTTGAAGCAACAACAACGGGGCAGAATGTGGAACGAAAACGACAGAAAATTTATCAAACAATTGAACATAGCAGACACAGAAGAAAAAATATATGATGTCGTATCAAACTTTTTTACAAGTGATGCGAAGCCGTCAAAGGCCTTTCATAATGCTATTTTGTTATTGTTTAGTAAAACGACAACAGAGGACGAATTATTAAAAGCGATGCCAATTGTTTATACAAAGTATGCTATTATTTATCCGAATACAACTTCAAGGAGACAGAGATTGAGCGAAGTGAGAACAAAAGCAATAAAACCAAATCAAAGCAAGAAAGTTTATGAGATGTCTAAATTAGATAAATATTTCAATATCAATGAAGATGAGCGAATAGAAATTGTTGAGGGGTATAAAAAAGATGTCAAAGAAAAAAACGAACAAAAAATACAGATAGATGTAAGGGAGGTAATGGCGAAAATGAATGAAATGATTTTGAGCAATGACCCTTATATGAAAACTATTGGCTTTGATGATAGCAATAGGGGCGCGACCCGTTGAGATATTTGATAAAAACACTTATGAATTAATACACGACAAACCAAGTTGGTTGCGAGTGGATAATTTAGCGAAAAAGAGAGAGAGGCAAAAAAAGAATTGGACCGAGAGGCCAGTTGTTTTATTTACTCCTTCTTTTGTTATTGAACAAGTAAATTCAATAAGAAATCACTTCAAGAAAAAGAAAGCAATAATAATCAACGACGACGGACAACTAGCGAAAGACAAAAACAATGAACTAAACAAACGAATAATTAAAGTGTTTCCTTGGTTGGCGGACTATAAACAAAGGTCTTCAATGTTGCGAAAATTATACGCGAGTTTGTCATACACGAATTTTGCTAATCCGAAAACAACAAATTTTAATACTTGGGTCTCTAATGTGTTGGGACATGGTGATATGCTTACGAGTTTTTCTTATAGCTGGGTGAATGTTGCGGACCCCCGTGAAATGATGGAAGAAGGAATAAAAACCGAGTTGGAAGAATTAAGACGGAAAATTGACTTATGTCTGAATGTCAAAGGGGCAGAAAATGAAAGCGAAAACGAGGACGACGACGGCAAATATAAACCCTTAGGGAAAAAAGCAAGCCGTGAGGATAAGTTTGAGTTATTAAACAAAATTTGGAATGACTACGGCGGAAAAATAACTAATACAACACTTAGAAAAATAAGCGGAATTGGGGCTGTTATTGTGAATGAGTTTGTAATGAGTAAAAAGGAAACCACGACGGAGGAAGCAAAGCAACACGAAGCAAAGCAACCCGAAGCAAAGCAAACTGAGAAAAAGAAAGAGTGTTATAAACTCATAGACGAAAACGGGGTAAGCCAACCAATAAGACGGAGTAGCCGATTGAAAAAAAGAAATGTATTGAATAAAATCGATCAATAGTTTGCTATTGACATTTGTCTAAGGGACTAAATCTCTTTGAATAATGGGGTTTTTTGTTTTTTGTTTTGTTTCTTTTTTCTGTTTCTTTTTTCTGATTAAAACTTTTAAAAATTCAATTAAATTTTTTGGTGTGTTGAAAAACACATAAATATTTTAGTGTGTTGAAAAACACACATTAGACTGCCAACGAAGATGAGGAGACCTCCATTAGTGCGGGTGGGGGATTGCTGGGAGGAATTGCTTGGATAACTCTGTTTAAAGCATCGTCAAATAATACTCCACTCGTAATAAGTTGATAAACCCGTTTATATTGTTGCTCGTTGAAGCCCGCTATTTTCCTGTGTCCCCCCTGCTGTATCCATTGTTTAAACTTTTTGGTCTCCGTCGTAATTTGCTCCTGCTTGAGTTCCAAAATTCTAACGAAATCAATATCCTCTGTAATTTCTTTTGCCTCTCTCAATTTCTGCCGTAGGGCTTTAACCTCTTGCTCTTTTTTCGTTCTCGCTTTCTTCAAAGAAATAATTCGGTGAGACAAGGCTTTAATTTCCCCCTCGGTCTTGTCAAGTGAGGCCCTTATTTCAACATTATTGCTTAATTTTTTTCGTCGCTTAATTCGCCTTTCAACTTCGGCATCCGTCTCTGGGGCACTTCTTGAAACAATAGCACGATTTTCGCTCATGGTGGCTGGTCTTCTTTTTGCTTTGGACAAAAGGACAAAAGTGATCATCTTTGTCCAAAATTGGTTGCGCGGGTTTCGGCCCTTAATTGGTGTATCGGTCTGGACTAACGAAAAAAAAATAGTTGCTAGGCTCACGAAAAAAAGTGGTGTGTGGGTTATGAAGGCTGTGGCGGTGTGAGTTCGTTTGTGATTTGTTGTTTTTTCTGTTGGTATCGTTCTCGTCGTTGTTCGTTGATTGCTTCTTTGTGTGTTTTGTGGTATTCCTTCTTTTTCTGTGATATTGCTTCTTTGTGTGTTTCACTGTATTTTTTTACTTGTTGCTGTACTGCTTCTTTGTTTGCTACATAATATTCTTGTTTATGTTGTCTTATTGCTTCTTTGTTTGCTTCATAATATTTCTTGTGTCGTTGCTGTGTTGCTTCTTTGTTTGCTTCATAATATTCCTTCCGTGTTCGTCCTGCTACGTATTTATTACAACAATTGATAGTATTGCGGATTGCTTCACCTTCATATTTGGCTAATTGTTCTTTATTATCGCACGGGCATTCACGGAGTAATTCAATGTAAGCATCTCCCGTGTGTAAGATTTCAAAAGAAGATACATAGCAATATTTCCCATTTGTCCATTTTTTAAAGTTGTTTCTGTGTTGTGTCATTCGTTGAGATAATGTCTGAGTGGTTGCTCCAATATAGATTTTTCCTGTATGTGGTGATCGGATTGTATAAAGTTTCCCTTTATTGTAATCAATCGTGATTGCCTTTGGTTTTCTGGTTGCCATATTGTTATATGTTGTTATATATTGTTGTGCTTAATAGTATAATTAAGGGTCTTATTCTTATTTTTCTTCTTCGTATATGTGGTAATAATATTAATCATTTGTTCAGTGGTTAGGCTCTCTTTTGGCATCATATACAATGATTTTAAAAGAATGAAGCAAGTAAGAAGTTAAGTTGTCTTTGATTTATAAACCATATCACTTACCAAAGCATTGCTTATTTTCTGCTTACTAAATAAAGAATTAACTTTTTGCTTATGGTGAGTTGCTTGCTGTTCTTTGTCGTGTCCGCGGGATACTGCTGAGGAAAAACTTCTGTTGGCCCGCTGATATTTTCTCTGTTGCTTAGCAATTTTTCCCTTTGGCATGTCTGTATATGAAGGGCTTTATTTAGTGGAGTTGTTCATTCTTATTTTTTCTTTTATAGTCTCATTCAAAAGGGGCAAAAAATGACCTTGTTTTTTATCAATGAATGAAGTAAGGAGTGAGTAAGCAAGTAGTAAGGAGTTAAACAAGAAGTAAGGATTGAGTAAGCAAGAAGTAAGGAGTTAAGCAAGAAGTAAGGAGTGAGTAAAAGGCATATTACCCTTCGGGCGTGGCATCGGGATTTTATTATCCAATCCCACTTAGTAAGCCCTTTTTGTCTCCTTCTTGTTTTCTTCCTCCAAAAAAATCGGGGCTTTGCTGGGAAATTATATTCCTAAAAAATATTTCCCACCAAGCCCCCTAATTCACATACCCTTAAAAAAATATTTCCCACCAAGCCCCCTCATTCCCCTATCTTCAAAAAAATATTTCCCACCTAGCCCCCTCATTCACATACCTTCAAAAAAAAATAATACTTTGTTCGCCTTCTATTTCCTCTTATTAATTATTGCTTCCAACTTTTCGCTCGTGCTTAATTTATTTTCTTCTTCAACAACTTCCTCCTGTGGTGCCTTTGCCCCTAAAACGGGGATAAATTCTTCATTTTCAACCCTTGAAAATATCGCATCGACTGGTGTATTTAGATAATAATGAGTTCTGTGTTTATTCGTTGCCATTATTGACACGCCATATGTATCTTTAAAACTTCCATTTGTGAATTCTAACATTTTTTTTTTAAATGAAGGTTCATTTGGATTAAGTTTTGATAAACTTACCATTTTCTCCTTCTTCTTATTCAACACTTTGACAATGTGCTCTGGATTGCTCATATAATTTAAATGTATTTTTGACAAGTTATTTAATAGTTCTGTGCGGTTCAATATCGTGTCGCGGTCATGAAATGATTTAAATCCCGTATCGCTAAATATCCCGCATAATAACTTTTGTTTCTCGTAGTTGTATTTATTAGACATTGTTTTAAACACCCATTTCTCGGGGTCTATGTTTCTTTTTCCTTTTTCTTCATCAACCTCTTTTATTGCTTGTTCATACTCTCTATTTATTTCTTTTTCTTTTAGTTTCTCCAAGCCTTTTTCAATACTGAATTCGGGTTCTTTATAAAACCCTGATAAATTTTCGTATTGATTAATAAGCCGTTCGTTGCTATAATTCAAATACCAACTCGCATTATTTGGATATTTACTCAATTTAAATTTTCGTTTAAGCCAATACTTCTTTAATTTAATTATATCCATTCGTTCAATTTCTTGCTGATTAGATTTCATTTTTTTGCTTATTTTTTCCATTTCATTCGTCGTTATTTCGGGAGCATTTTTTAATTCAACTGCCTCTTTTTCATCCACTTCATTAGATACAATCGTTAATTCCTTATTAACGGCTTTTAATTCGTTTTGGTCTTCTGGTAAAACTTGAATGACATTGTTCCCGTATGTCATTTGTTCTTTAATGAAATTATATATGTATTCGTTTTTATCCGCATTATCTTCTGCTACCAATTCGGAAATTAACTTTGGATACGGGTGATTATAGAATGTTGGCATTCCCGTGTCGCCCAAGTCGTAATCCATACATCTATCTCGCATTCCTTGGAGAATATTTTCGCGGTCGTTCCCCATATGTTGTAATATGTCTTTTGGATTTGTTGGACGATTTCCGCCTCGCATCGTAATATTAACAAATATTTCGCTATCGTTTGGATATCGCACACGTCGGAGCATTTGACACGCATCCCCGCTTGAGTTGCTACCATTTGAAAACAAGCCATAAACATTATCATAATAATCGGTCTTGGTGAAATTAATACCGCTTTGAATACACGGAGAAACACATAATAAATCATATTTCTGCCATTCCGCATTTATATTTTCTATCGCCCTTTTTACGGGTTCCTCAGTTAATGTTTCGGTAGTTATTAATAAGCCTTTGATATTTCGCCCTTTGAGTAAATACTCGTGAAATTTCTTAATGGTGGTTATGTTATGATTAGAAGCCAAATAAACCCGTTTCCCTTCGTCCAACTTCCGCCCCGCATCTTGTAAAATTTGCATATCGTTTATTGCCATTTTAATGACCTGTGGTTTATGAAATTCTCGGCTGTCATTTACAATAATTTGTGTTTTTGTTTCGTCCGAGCACATATTCCGCCATTTCTTTATATCTCGTTGTTTCAAGTTCGCACTTAAACAAATGATTTTTCCACTTCCCTTAATCATCATTCTAAGTGTCGCAATAATTTCTATGAGCACACGGATTATTTTTGTAAGTTTCCGCATTTAAATGTCTTATTGCCTGATCGGCTTCATCAATAATAATTAATGTCGGCTTATCCCCGCCCCATCGTATATGTTGAAGGCTATCTAATTGACATATAACCCTATTTTCTGTTATGAATTTCTTATGTTCTTTGTTGAGATAACAAAAGAAATCAAGTTCTTCAAAATCTTTTTCGGTTTGCCGAGCCAGTACCTGCCTCATTGTTATAACTAATATTTTACCTTCTGGATACCTTTCTATATGTTCCCTTATCATATCAATAACGGCCACACTTTTGCCCGTTGCTAGATTTGACCTTATTCCGATTAATATCTTTTTCTGGTCCGTGTTCATCGTGTCCATAATAAGACTATCCGCCCCGCACCACTTCGCCCGTGTTGTCTTGGTTTCTGCTGTTTCTTTAAAGCCCTGTATTATCTCATTTAACATTCCATCCTTTTTCGCCGTTAGTTTGTTTATTATGTCTTTTTGTTTTTCCGCCTTTGACAATACAAACAACGGGACCAAAGGCCCTTTCGGTGGCTTCCAACAAGAATAAAACATAGTCCCATCTGGATTGACCAATATATAATCGGTATTGTCTGCCGTGTGTGTTCTTTTATGAGTAAAACAAAATAACGGCTTGCATCGCTTTAAGTTTATAAACATTTGTCCCGCCTCGTTTGTTTCAACTTTTTGAATTCCATTGTTTGCTTCCGCTATTTTCGGGAGAAATTGCTTTAAAGCACCTAAAGCACTGCTTATGTTATCGTTATTATTATCATTATAGCCCTCATACCGCTTTATTTCGCTGACCTCATAATCGCCGATATGAGACACGAGACACTCGTGAAAATTATCGCGGGTCAATGGTTTATCAATTCTAATAAATGGTATTGCTTCCCCCTCCTTGCTACATAAAGGCAGTCTAAACAATTGACGGCGGTCGTGGTTCGTATAGACACCCATATCGCATAAAAACTCTTTATCGTTTTCAATGATTTTTTTAACCTCCATTCCGTCCTCATATATTGCCCCGCTATTATCAACCATATGAAAGGACAATCTCCATTTTTTATTTTTCTTTCTGGACCCATCCATAATAGCAATATCGGACATTTTACATTTCGCTACCCGCATAAAGTCCTCTTTACATTTTTCTAAGAATTCCGCGCGGGCCGTCATCATTTCTTTTTTCGTTTTAAAATCGCGTTCCAAATCCACATAAAACTTCACACCCCCGCACAGTCCTTCATAGCCTACAGGATTATTTCGTGTCGTCAGGTAATCGTATAACCCGCGGGCCGTGTATTCTTTGAAGTCATCGGTGTTTGTTATTAACCCCGCATAAAATTTTATGGTGGTCCGTGTCAATTTTATTTTTTTATTAAGATTTTTATCATCCCCACCATATACAGGGGCCTCGTCCCGCCCCGTCCCACATGTCGCACCGTCAATCATCTTTTTTTATATTTTTACAAAAATAAAAATTTGAAAAATAAATAATTATTATAAAGCATATATCTTTAATTATTTAAATTGAAATACGGCTAATATTAATATTAAAGAAGATTAATTAATTAATTTTATTCTAAATAAATATATCCGATATAGTATAAGACAAAGGGGACAATGACAACAACAAACACAGAACCAAATAATATCACCGCTTCCGAGTGTGGCGGAGACAATAGCATAATTAAAAGGCCCGTTGGCCGTCCCGTTGGTAGTCTCAAAGGAGACAGGGCCACACCACCAGCACCAAAAAAAGAAATCATAAACGGACAGACTTATTATTTTTCATTCGTCAAACACCAGACCAAGGAAGGCAAAACCCGATATTATAAAATTAAGAAAGCATACACTCCCGCAACAGAAAGAAAACGGCGGGCAGTTTATGGAAACCCGAATTACACACAGAAAAAGAAGCAAAAGACACACACCATAAAAAAAGCACTAAACGACAATATGAATAAATTGACATTGGAAGATTTGGACACATTAGCCCGCATTTTTACAGAGTGCGATTTGACCCTCGTTAAAAGCAATATAATAAGGCTACACAAAGAAGACCTCACAACTCCAACTATAACGGCACATTAAGACGACACACAAAGAGATTATATATGAAGTTTGTTGAAGACATAGTCTGAAACAAATAATGGTTTCTTTTTTACAACAATATAACACAGGGGACGAAAGGGCGACGAAATGAACTTGCCGAAATTTTTTGAAAACTACACGAAGGAAAAATTAAATAAAGGTCTCCGCTACAATAGCGACAACGGGACTTATAACCTTTGCCCGTCGTGTATTAATGGACGACACGGGAACGACACCTATAAGAATGCCCTTGAACATGTGGAAAAATCCGAACCAAGACCAGCGGACACGAAACCAATTCTTAAGGAAAAATTAAAAGGATTGATATCAATCGCAAAAATGTTTATGGCAATTTTAGCCGACGAGGTAAAAAATGGCTTAGTTGCTTCAAGTTATAAAAGAATTCTTCAAGGCGAAGGAAACAGCGGGCCATTATACACAATAACGAATGCCGAAAGTGGTAAGCCAATAATATATACGATTTCCAAATCTCATTATGACGGACTACACAGAACGATAAACGAACAAGCAAAACAGAATACAAAAAAAGAAATTTCTATAAATGAATTGGAAAAAACTAAAAAAGAACTTAAACGATTAAGGGGGGAATTGAAGCAAGCCACGGCGACCATAAGCCAATTACGAGAAAATAACAGGGAATTGAAATCAAAATATAAAACATTATTACACCAGAAAGAAAGGAAACCAAAGAAAGAAGAACCAGAGAGCGAACAGGAAGAAGAACCAGACGAAGAAGAAGAACAAGAGGACAACGAAGGCCAACCAGAAGGCAAACGGGCTATTATTGAAGGCGAACCAGACCCGCCATATATAAAAGAAGGCGAACCAGACCCCCCACCAGAAGAAGGCGAGCCGTGTTTATTTAACTATTCATTATGATACTCTTTGAACGAATAAGAAGACAACACACACAGAACAAAATTCATAATCGGGTCGGTATCCATACTATATATAATATTTTTTTTTCTTTAACTTTGGAATATATTATTATCTCTTTATTTTAACAACTACAGAATTATAAAATGTTTCGTCTTCGTCGGCCACTATATTGAAAACTCTAACGGGAATAATTAATTTAGGGCGGGATAACATTTAGCGGGCTATATTATATGATTTATAATTTTTTTTTTTACTAAAGTTTATTATGAGTTTATAAAGGGTTTATTATAAAATGGACGACTTTTGTCATAGGTGTAAAATCAGAAAAAGACACTTATCTTATTCATATTGTCAGCGATGTCGAACATACATGGCCTCTTATCCAAAAAGACGGGAAGCCAATGCTAAGGCTTATCAAAAGCGGAAACAACGAGAACGAGAAGCAAAACAGAGAGAACAAAAAGAACAACAACAACAAGCGGGCGACGGCTTTGAACCAAAACCACTTATAAGGCACGACACGACGGAATTTGATTTGGATGAATTATTATTAGAAAGCGACGAATTCAACAAACTCAAAGCACAATGTGATAACTTAAAAAAACGGCAGGACAAACAACACGAAAATTATATTATAAACACAGACCAAATAGGAGAATTTATTGCTTATTTACAATGTCAAATTATGAACCTTCAAACTTACAGGACCAACAACAAAGAGGAAATTAAAGCAATTCATGACAAATTGAATAAACTTAAAAAAAAAAAAAAATTTATAAAAAATATATAAGACATTCTATATAGTGCCGTCTATATAGGGTGGTCTATGTCGTCCGAGATAAACCAGAAATTCAATCAAATAATTAAAACGATTGAAAACGAAGACGACGACAGACTTTTAACATATTTGGATACTTTGTATTTGTATATACAAGCAAAAACCAACAACATTATTATTGATAGCCCCGATTTTGAAGCCGATGGAATTTCTAGCAATCAATCCATTTCATGAGTTGAAGTTGATGAACGATAAAAACCTTATTAACGGTTTATATATTACTTTAAACCAACTTAAAGAAATTGGAAACATAGATGATTTTAAAGAAGTAAGAAATATTATTGACATGGCCGAAGGTTATCATAAAAAAGGTTATCCGTGGCTAATGGACAATGTAATTAACATAAGCAAAAAACTTGATATCATAAAACGAAGAAATAATTTAATTTGTAGTTAGCCCCGCAAATTAATCATTTTTTTTTCTTTATGTTGGTCAAATTAAAAACAACTAAAACCAAAAGCGGGGGTTTTTATACACAGATAAGACAAGAAATTAAATTTAAATGTTTTTTTTTGTGGTTGCGGTATGACTTAAAATTAGACACAACACATGTGCTGTGTCATTTGTCCGTAAGCGGACTAAATTTGTAATACAAGAGGACCATTTAAAAAGTCTTCAATAATAGAAACATGTTTATTTATTTTATTTACGTATTCCTTTGAATTATATAAATCAAATTCTATCATAGCCCCTTTTAAATTCTTGTAAATGTCCATTATTTCTTTTTTTCTTTATTGTTTAAATATTTCTTTAATTTTCCTTTTTGCTTGGTTAAGCCACATAAGCAAGAATTAAAGCAATAAAAGATATTTTCGGGGTTTATGTTTTTCATTTCGTTTAATACAAAAAAGGGCTTATCTTTAAAGTTTTTATAAATGTAAGTATCTACATGCCCGCGGAGTGTGTCAAACATTTTATATATTTCTTCGTTGCTCTTGTAATACTTGGAACGGAAACCATAATTAAAACCTAAAATATGCCCTATATGTTGAATTTTGCGGAGTGTATCACTTGTATGAATTGACAACAAATATAAGCGGGTTTCTTCGTGGTATTCTTGGACAATGTCTTGTAATACCAAGGGCAATTTAATATAAATGTCCATTTCGTCGCCCTTTCGTCCCCTGTGTTATATTGTTGTAAAAAAGAAACCATTATTTGTTTCAGACTATGTCTTCAACAAACTTCATATATAATCTCTTTGTGTGTCGTCTTAATGTGCCGTTATAGTTGGAGTTGTGAGGTCTTCTTTGTGTAGCCTTATTATATTGTTTTTAACGAGGGTCAAATCGCACTCTGTAAAAATGCGGGCTAATGTGTCCAAATCTTCCAATGTCAATTTATTCATATTGTCGTTTAGTGCTTTTTTTATGGTGTGTGTCTTTTGCTTCTTTTTCTGTGTGTAATTCGGGTTTCCATAAACTGCCCGCCGTTTTCTTTCTGTTGCGGGAGTGTATGCTTTCTTAATTTTATAATATCGGGTTTTGCCTTCCTTGGTCTGGTGTTTGACGAATGAAAAATAATAAGTCTGTCCGTTTATGATTTCTTTTTTTGGTGCTGGTGGTGTGGCCCTGTCTCCTTTGAGACTACCAACGGGACGGCCAACGGGCCTTTTAATTATGCTATTGTCTCCGCCACACTCGGAAGCGGTGATATTATTTGGTTCTGTGTTTGTTGTTGTCATTGTCCCCTTTGTCTTATACTATATCGGATATATTTATTTAGAATAAAATTAATTAATTAATCTTCTTTAATATTAATATTAGCCGTATTTCAATTTAAATAATTAAAGATATATGCTTTATAATAATTATTTATTTTTCAAATTTTTATTTTTGTAAAAATATAAAAAAAGATGATTGACGGTGCGACATGTGGGACGGGGCGGGACGAGGCCCCTGTATATGGTGGGGATGATAAAAATCTTAATAAAAAAATAAAATTGACACGGACCACCATAAAATTTTATGCGGGGTTAATAACAAACACCGATGACTTCAAAGAATACACGGCCCGCGGGTTATACGATTACCTGACGACACGAAATAATCCTGTAGGCTATGAAGGACTGTGCGGGGGTGTGAAGTTTTATGTGGATTTGGAACGCGATTTTAAAACGAAAAAAGAAATGATGACGGCCCGCGCGGAATTCTTAGAAAAATGTAAAGAGGACTTTATGCGGGTAGCGAAATGTAAAATGTCCGATATTGCTATTATGGATGGGTCCAGAAAGAAAAATAAAAAATGGAGATTGTCCTTTCATATGGTTGATAATAGCGGGGCAATATATGAGGACGGAATGGAGGTTAAAAAAATCATTGAAAACGATAAAGAGTTTTTATGCGATATGGGTGTCTATACGAACCACGACCGCCGTCAATTGTTTAGACTGCCTTTATGTAGCAAGGAGGGGGAAGCAATACCATTTATTAGAATTGATAAACCATTGACCCGCGATAATTTTCACGAGTGTCTCGTGTCTCATATCGGCGATTATGAGGTCAGCGAAATAAAGCGGTATGAGGGCTATAATGATAATAATAACGATAACATAAGCAGTGCTTTAGGTGCTTTAAAGCAATTTCTCCCGAAAATAGCGGAAGCAAACAATGGAATTCAAAAAGTTGAAACAAACGAGGCGGGACAAATGTTTATAAACTTAAAGCGATGCAAGCCGTTATTTTGTTTTACTCATAAAAGAACACACACGGCAGACAATACCGATTATATATTGGTCAATCCAGATGGGACTATGTTTTATTCTTGTTGGAAGCCACCGAAAGGGCCTTTGGTCCCGTTGTTTGTATTGTCAAAGGCGGAAAAACAAAAAGACATAATAAACAAACTAACGGCGAAAAAGGATGGAATGTTAAATGAGATAATACAGGGCTTTAAAGAAACAGCAGAAACCAAGACAACACGGGCGAAGTGGTGCGGGGCGGATAGTCTTATTATGGACACGATGAACACGGACCAGAAAAAGATATTAATCGGAATAAGGTCAAATCTAGCAACGGGCAAAAGTGTGGCCGTTATTGATATGATAAGGGAACATATAGAAAGGTATCCAGAAGGTAAAATATTAGTTATAACAATGAGGCAGGTACTGGCTCGGCAAACCGAAAAAGATTTTGAAGAACTTGATTTCTTTTGTTATCTCAACAAAGAACATAAGAAATTCATAACAGAAAATAGGGTTATATGTCAATTAGATAGCCTTCAACATATACGATGGGGCGGGGATAAGCCGACATTAATTATTATTGATGAAGCCGATCAGGCAATAAGACATTTAAATGCGGAAACTTACAAAAATAATCCGTGTGCTCATAGAAATTATTGCGACACTTAGAATGATGATTAAGGGAAGTGGAAAAATCATTTGTTTAAGTGCGAACTTGAAACAACGAGATATAAAGAAATGGCGGAATATGTGCTCGGACGAAACAAAAACACAAATTATTGTAAATGACAGCCGAGAATTTCATAAACCACAGGTCATTAAAATGGCAATAAACGATATGCAAATTTTACAAGATGCGGGGCGGAAGTTGGACGAAGGGAAACGGGTTTATTTGGCTTCTAATCATAACATAACCACCATTAAGAAATTTCACGAGTATTTACTCAAAGGGCGAAATATCAAAGGCTTATTAATAACTACCGAAACATTAACTGAGGAACCCGTAAAAAGGGCGATAGAAAATATAAATGCGGAATGGCAGAAATATGATTTATTATGTGTTTCTCCGTGTATTCAAAGCGGTATTAATTTCACCAAGACCGATTATTATGATAATGTTTATGGCTTGTTTTCAAATGGTAGCAACTCAAGCGGGGATGCGTGTCAAATGCTCCGACGTGTGCGATATCCAAACGATAGCGAAATATTTGTTAATATTACGATGCGAGGCGGAAATCGTCCAACAAATCCAAAAGACATATTACAACATATGGGGAACGACCGCGAAAATATTCTCCAAGGAATGCGAGATAGATGTATGGATTACGACTTGGGCGACACGGGAATGCCAACATTCTATAATCACCCGTATCCAAAGTTAATTTCCGAATTGGTAGCAGAAGATAATGCGGATAAAAACGAATACATATATAATTTCATTAAAGAACAAATGACATACGGGAACAATGTCATTCAAGTTTTACCAGAAGACCAAAACGAATTAAAAGCAGTTAATAAGGAATTAACGATTGTATCTAATGAAGTGGATGAAAAAGAGGCAGTTGAATTAAAAAATGCTCCCGAAATAACGACGAATGAAATGGAAAAAATAAGCAAAAAAATGAAATCTAATCAGCAAGAAATTGAACGAATGGATATAATTAAATTAAAGAAGTATTGGCTTAAACGAAAATTTAAATTGAGTAAATATCCAAATAATGCGAGTTGGTATTTGAATTATAGCAACGAACGGCTTATTAATCAATACGAAAATTTATCAGGGTTTTATAAAGAACCCGAATTCAGTATTGAAAAAGGCTTGGAGAAACTAAAAGAAAAAGAAATAAATAGAGAGTATGAACAAGCAATAAAAGAGGTTGATGAAGAAAAAGGAAAAAGAAACATAGACCCCGAGAAATGGGTGTTTAAAACAATGTCTAATAAATACAACTACGAGAAACAAAAGTTATTATGCGGGATATTTAGCGATACGGGATTTAAATCATTTCATGACCGCGACACGATATTGAACCGCACAGAACTATTAAATAACTTGTCAAAAATACATTTAAATTATATGAGCAATCCAGAGCACATTGTCAAAGTGTTGAATAAGAAGAAGGAGAAAATGGTAAGTTTATCAAAACTTAATCCAAATGAACCTTCATTAAAAAAAAAAATGTTAGAATTCACAAATGGAAGTTTTAAAGATACATATGGCGTGTCAATAATGGCAACGAATAAACACAGAACTCATTATTATCTAAATACACCAGTCGATGCGATATTTTCAAGGGTTGAAAATGAAGAATTTATCCCCGTTTTAGGGGCAAAGGCACCACAGGAGGAAGTTGTTGAAGAAGAAAATAAATTAAGCACGAGCGAAAAGTTGGAAGCAATAATTAATAAGAGGAAATAGAAGGCGAACAAAGTATTATTTTTTTTTGAAGGTATGTGAATGAGGGGGCTAGGTGGGAAATATTTTTTTGAAGATAGGGGAATGAGGGGGCTTGGTGGGAAATATTTTTTTAAGGGTATGTGAATTAGGGGGCTTGGTGGGAAATATTTTTTAGGAATATAATTTCCCAGCAAAGCCCCGATTTTTTTGGAGGAAGAAAACAAGAAGGAGACAAAAAGGGCTTACTAAGTGGGATTGGATAATAAAATCCCGATGCCACGCCCGAAGGGTAATATGCCTTTTACTCACTCCTTACTTCTTGCTTAACTCCTTACTTCTTGCTTACTCACTCCTTACTTCTTGCTTAACTCCTTACTACTTGCTTACTCACTCCTTACTTCATTCATTGATAAAAAACAAGGTCATTTTTTGCCCCTTTTGAATGAGACTATAAAAGAAAAAATAAGAATGAACAACTCCACTAAATAAAGCCCTTCATATACAGACATGCCCAAGGGAAAATTTGCTAAGCAACAGAGAAAATATCAGCGGGCCAACAGAAGTTTTTCCTCAGCAGTATCCCGCGGACACGACAAAGAACAGCAAGCAACTCACCATAAGCAAAAAGTTAATTCTTTATTTAGTAAGCAGAAAATAAGCAATGCTTTGGTAAGTGATATGGTTTATAAATCAAAGACAACTTAACTTCTTACTTGCTTCATTCTTTTAAAATCATTGTATATGATGCCAAAAGAGAGACTAACCACTGAACAAATGATTAATGTTATTACCACATATACGAAGAAGAAAAATAAGAATAAGACCCTTAATTATACTATTAAGCACAACAATATATAACAACATATAACAATATGGCAACCAGAAAACCAAAGGCAATCACGATTGATTACAATAAAGGGAAACTTTATACAATCCGATCACCACATACAGGAAAAATCTATATTGGAGCAACCACTCAGACATTATCTCAACGAATGACACAACACAGAAACAACTTTAAAAAATGGACAAATGGGAAATATTGCTATGTATCTTCTTTTGAAATCTTACACACGGGAGATGCTTACATTGAATTACTCCGTGAATGCCCGTGCGATAATAAAGAACAATTAGCCAAATATGAAGGTGAAGCAATCCGCAATACTATCAATTGTTGTAATAAATACGTAGCAGGACGAACACGGAAGGAATATTATGAAGCAAACAAAGAAGCAACACAGCAACGACACAAGAAATATTATGAAGCAAACAAAGAAGCAATAAGACAACATAAACAAGAATATTATGTAGCAAACAAAGAAGCAGTACAGCAACAAGTAAAAAAATACAGTGAAACACACAAAGAAGCAATATCACAGAAAAAGAAGGAATACCACAAAACACACAAAGAAGCAATCAACGAACAACGACGAGAACGATACCAACAGAAAAAACAACAAATCACAAACGAACTCACACCGCCACAGCCTTCATAACCCACACACCACTTTTTTTCGTGAGCCTAGCAACTATTTTTTTTTCGTTAGTCCAGACCGATACACCAATTAAGGGCCGAAACCCGCGCAACCAATTTTGGACAAAGATGATCACTTTTGTCCTTTTGTCCAAAGCAAAAAGAAGACCAGCCACCATGAGCGAAAATCGTGCTATTGTTTCAAGAAGTGCCCCAGAGACGGATGCCGAAGTTGAAAGGCGAATTAAGCGACGAAAAAAATTAAGCAATAATGTTGATGAAATAAGGGCCTCACTTGACAAGACCGAGGGGGAAATTAAAGCCTTGTCTCACCGAATTATTTCTTTGAAGAAAGCGAGAACGAAAAAGAGCAAGAGGTTAAAGCCCTACGGCAGAAATTGAGAGATGCAAAAGAAATTACAGAGGATATTGATTTCGTTAGAATTTTGGAACTCAAGCAGGAGCAAATTACGACGGAGACCAAAAAGTTTAAACAACGGATACAGCAGGGGGGACACAGGAAAATAGCGGGCTTCAACGAGCAACAATATAAACGGGTTTATCAACTTATTACGAGTGGCGTATTATTTGACGATGCTTTAAACAGAGTTATCCAAGCAATTCCTCCCAGCAATCCCCCACCCGCACTAATGGAGGTCTCCTCGTCTTCGTTGGCAGTCTAATGTGTGTTTTTCAACACACTAAAATATTTATGTGTTTTTCAACACACCAAAAAATTTAATTGAATTTTTAAAAGTTTTAATCAGAAAAAAGAAACAGAAAAAAGAAACAAAACAAAAAACAAAAAACCCCATTATTCAAAGAGATTTAGTCCCTTAGACAAATGTCAATAGCAAACTATTGACCGATTTTATTCAATACCTTTCTTTTTTTTCAATCGGCTACTCCGTCTTATTGGTTGGCTTACCCCGTTTTCGTCTATGAGTTTATAACACGCTTTCTTTTTCTCAGTTTGCTTTGCTTCGGGTTGCTTTGCTTCGTGTTGCTTTGCTTCCTCCGTCGTGGTTTCCTTTTTACTCATTACAAACTCATTCACAATAACAGCCCCAATTCCGCTTATTTTTCTAAGTGTTGTATTAGTTATTTTTCCGCCGTAGTCATTCCAAATTTTGTTTAATAACTCAAACTTATCCTCACTGCTTGCTTTTTTCCCTAAGGGTTTATATTTGCCGTCGTCGTCCTCGTTTTCGCTTTCATTTTCTGCCCCTTTGACATTCAGACATAAGTCAATTTTCCGTCTTAATTCTTCCAACTCGGTTTTTATTCCTTCTTCCATCATTTCACGGGGGTCCGCAACATTCACCCAACTATAAGAAAAACTCGTAAGCATATCACCATGTCCCAACACATTAGAGACCCAAGTATTAAAATTTGTTGTTTTCGGATTAGCAAAATTCGTGTATGACAAACTCGCGTATAATTTTCGCAACATTGAAGACCTTTGTTTATAGTCCGCCAACCAAGGAAACACTTTAATTATTCGTTTGTTTAGTTCATTGTTTTTGTCTTTCGCTAGTTGTCCGTCGTCGTTGATTATTATTGCTTTCTTTTTCTTGAAGTGATTTCTTATTGAATTTACTTGTTCAATAACAAAAGAAGGAGTAAATAAAACAACTGGCCTCTCGGTCCAATTCTTTTTTTGCCCCTCTCTCTTTTTCGCTAAATTATCCACTCGCAACCAACTTGGTTTGTCGTGTATTAATTCATAAGTGTTTTTATCAAATATCTCAACGGGTCGCGCCCCTATTGCTATCATCAAAGCCAATAGTTTCATATAAGGGTCATTGCTCAAAATCATTTCATTCATTTTCGCCATTACCTCCCTTACATCTATCTGTATTTTTTGTTCGTTTTTTGCTTTGACATCTTTTTTATACCCCTCAACAATTTCTATTCGCTCATCTTCATTGATATTGAAATATTTATCTAATTTAGACATCTCATAAACTTTCTTGCTTTGATTTGGTTTTATTGCTTTTGTTCTCACTTCGCTCAATCTCTGTCTCCTTGAAGTTGTATTCGGATAAATAATAGCATACTTTGTATAAACAATTGGCATCGCTTTTAATAATTCGTCCTCTGTTGTCGTTTTACTAAACAATAACAAAATAGCATTATGAAAGGCCTTTGACGGCTTCGCATCACTTGTAAAAAAGTTTGATACGACATCATATATTTTTTCTTCTGTGTCTGCTATGTTCAATTGTTTGATAAATTTTCTGTCGTTTTCGTTCCACATTCTGCCCCGTTGTTGTTGCTTCAAAAAAATGAAGTATGTTATATATTAGACAGGTTTATTTTTTTCTAATACATATGTGAATGATTGCTTTTTCTTAGGCCGTAAAAAATCTCTTTTTTCTTGGTTCATTTTCTCTATCTCTTGTTTTAGTTCAAAATGGTTCCCCGCCACTTGTAAATTAACAATTATTTTTCTGTTTTGTCGTATTAATTCGCCTTCTCGTTTTAATAATTCCTCTTTGCTATTACAGGGGCATTTTTCAATTAGTTCAATGTAAGGGGCTCCCGCTTCAAATATTTTTATAACTGATTTCATTTTCGTCTCGTCGTCCTTGTGTTTCTTGTAATTAGCCCTATGTCCTCCCATTCGCACGGATAAAGGCTGTGTCGTGCTTCCAATATATATTTTCTCGGTGTTTGGACTTCTCACTGCATAAATTTTCCCGTTTTGATAGTTCGGCATCGCTTTGTTTTTCTTTGTTTTCTTTTTGGTTTTAATTGATAAATATTTTTACAACTTTCAATATTAAGAATAATTATCGCATTTTTATGATCATTTATGTCTAATAGACAGGTCCATATGGTATATCATAAAATAAGCCTCAAAAACATATAAACACACACATGAAGACAGAAAACACACACAGGAAGCACAAAACAAACATTTGTTTTGACAAAAATACGACAAACTAAGCACACTAAGAGAGATTTGGTCAAAATGACGACAATTTCATATTTAAACGAAGTTTAATATATATTTTTATGAAATAAAAATATGAAATTGTCGTCATTTTGACCAAATCTCTCTTAGTGTGCTTAGTTTGTCGTATTTTTGTCAAAACAAATGTTTGTTTTGTGCTTGCTGTGTGTGTTTTCTGTCTTCATGTGTGTGTTTTATATGTTTTTGAGGCTTATTTTATGATATACCATATGGACCTGTCTATTAGACATAAATGATCATACATATATATATTTATGTGTGTGTATGTATCTATTTATGTATGTATGTATGTATAAAAGTATGTATGTATGTGTGTATGTATGCATGTATGCATGTATGCGCGTATGTATGTATGTATGTATGTTGCATGTACGCATGTACGCATGCATGTATGCATGTATGCATGTATGCATGTATGAATGACATCGTATGTATGTATGTATTCATGCATGCATGTATGCATGCATGTATGTATGTATGTATGTATGTACAAGGCATGGCAATGCATGCATGCATGCATGCATGTATGTATGTATGTATGCATGTATACATGCATGCATGGATGTATTACTATGCATGTATGTATGTATGTATGTACGTACGTACGTAGGCGTGCATCCTTCATTTATGTATGTATGTATGAATGAATGTATGTATGTATGTATATGTATGTATGTACAATATATGTATGTATGTACAATGTACGTACGTACGTACGTATGTATGTATGTATGAATGAATGTATGTATGTATGTATCTATGTATTTATTTATGTATGTACAATGTATGTACGTACGTACGTATGTATGTATGTATGTATGTATGTATGTATGTAAGTATGTATGTATGTATGTATGCATGTATATATGTATGTATGTATGTATGTATGCATGAATGTATGCATGCATGTATGTATGTATGCATGTATGTATGTATGTATGTATATGTATGTATGTATGTATGCTAGTGTGTATGTATACGTATATATGTATGTATGTATCTATGTATGTATCTATGTATGCATGTATGTATGTATGTATGCATGTATGTATGTATGTATGGATGTTTGTATGTATGTATTGATACATGCATGCATGTATGTACGTATGTATGCATGTATGTATGTATGTATGCATGTATGTATGCATGTATGTATGCATGTATGTATGTATGTATGTATGTATGTATGTGTATGTATATACGTATGCATGTATGTATGTATGTATGTATGAATGTATGTATGTCTGTATGTATGTATGTATGTTGTTGTTGGTTTAGGGAATGAGTCTGATTCAATGTTTTCTTTTTTTTTCGTTATTTTTTTCGGTGGCGAGCTTGAATGTGATGGCCTTTGCATCGATTTACATGGACAGTTTCAGTCCCATGCAGACAGTCAGTGTGGACTTCAAGTAACAGCACAGTTTGAGGTATCATAGTAAAATATTATCTTTATCTTTTTATCAAAGCCGTTATTATATTACATAAGTATTTACATATTAAATGTCCTGGAATCAAACTGTTAATCGATTTGCGACCACCGGCCGGAAAAAAACGACATATGCATATTACAGTCTTACTAAGCACACAACAACAAGCCGAAAAAAGAAGAAGAAAAAAGAAAAATAAACTGTAAGTAGATTCGCGACCAGCGGCAACAATAATGATTGAATACCATCAACGTTCGCAACACGACTCATGATCCATTGTTAATAACGTCACTGTATTCCTCTTAAATTAGCCTTATTAAATCTTTGATAGACGCACTATTTAACACATTTGAAATTTGATGTATAAACATACATACATACATACATACATATAATACATACATGCATGCATGCATGAATACATACATATATACATATATACATACCGTGATTATATACATACATACATGCATACATGCGGTGGCATACATACATGCATACATACATACATCATAGTACATACATCATACTACTGTAAGTCTTGACTAACCACTTGTGAGGAAATTACCAACCGGCACTGTTCCCTTGAATACACACACTGCTGTCATTTGACCGGGAAATATTTCCGAGATCAGGGAAGTTTACAAAAACTTCGGACCGTCCTCTGGATTGGTCAATTCCAGTTTATTCAGTATACTTGCATGACAGACTACTTGTCCCTTGCGAAACAAAACAAACTTGATTCTGAGAACTAACGAGACTGAATATTTCAAGTGGTATTCGAGTTGTACCAGTTGGAGTTGTTCAAGTCAGTCTGGGAAGAAATGAAGTGAATATAAGTTAAACATTGCCATTTTACGTATATGCGCCTAATATTTATTTCCTGACTGGGAACCGTAAAAAGCGGTCCAGGGAAATTAAGTGTGGGATATGGGGGAAAAAGTCAATAGTCAACATTTTCTAAAAAGCTAACCGGTAAAGGGAAATAAGCTTATCTGTTAACACAGTTGAAAACGAAACAACTAAAAGATATGACAGTTGATAAATAAACGGAAAAATGAAGTAACCGAACTAAAAATAGAAGTGTAAACTTGAAGTAAAAACTTGAAGAAAGTTTAACACAATATTGATAATTCGGTCCGGTACGGTATTCAATTCCGATACATACATACATACATACAAACATACAAACATACATACATATATACATATATACATATATACATGCATGCATACATACATACATACAGACATTATACAATACGTACTTACATACATACATACATACATACATAGATACGTACATACGTACATCCATGCATGCATGCATTATTACCTACACACATACATACATACATACATGCATGCATGCATGCATGGATACATACATACATAGATGCACACATGCATACATGCATACATACATACATACATACAAACATACATGCATATATAAAAAGATACATACATACATACATACATACATGCATACATACATGCATACATGCATGCATACATACATACATAAATACATAAATACATACATACATACATGCATACATACATACATGAATGCATGCATGCATGCATATATAAAAAGATACATACATACATACTTACATACATACATACATGCATGCATGAATACATACATACATACATACATGCATACATACGTACATACATACATACATACATGCATGCATGCATGCATGCATATATAAAAAGATACATACATACATACATACATGCATGCATGCATGCATGGATACATACATATATACATATATACATACATATATACATACATATATGCATACATACATACATACACACATACATACATACATACATACATGCATGCATACATGCGTACATGCATATATACATACACACATGCATACATGCATACATGCATACATACATACATACATACATACAGACATACATACATACATACAGGCATACATACATACATACATACATACATGCATGCGTGCATGCATTATTACATACATACATACATACATACATGTATGCATGCATGGATACATACATACATACATGCATACATGCATACATGCATGCATACATACATACATACATACATGCATATATAAAACGATACATACATACATACATACATACATGCATACATACATGCATACATACATGCATGCATACATACATACATACATACATGCATGCATGCATGCATATATAAAAAGATACATACATACATACATACATACATACAGACATACATACATGCATGCATGCATGGATACATACATACATACATACATATACATGTATACATACATATATACATACATACATACATACATACATGCATGCTTGCATGCATACATGCGTACATGCGTACATACATACATACATACATACATACATACATGCATGACATACATACATGCATACATACATACATTATACAATACATACATTATACAATACATACATACATACATACATGCATGCATGCATACATACATACATACATACATACATGCATGCATGCGTGCATGCATACATACATACATACATACATACATGCATGCATGCATGCATGCATACATATATACATACATACATATATACATACAGACATATATGCATGCATACATACATACATACGTACATACATACATAGATGCATGCACGATACATACACACATACATACATACATGCATACATGCGACTATGGCAGTGATCCTGCCTACCCTTTTACCAAACTATGCTCACCTGGCAATCGAAGAGTCACATGCATTAATACTGCACATTTGGTCTCGCTTACGGGATTTCAGTACTACTTTCTAACCGTTTTTCATTTTCGAAAACGATTTTAATACACCGGCCGGTAACACTGGTATTAATATTTATAATAGGGTCAAACGCGGATAATTACACATGAACCGGAAGAGACCAAATGCCACGCAGTTCTTTACGCATCTTGACAATTTCAAAAAGTTACTCGCCGCGACTTAGGAAGGAGGCGACCGAGAATCTTTGTTGATTCAATAAACCTCCGTCTTTACTTCGAGTACTTTTAGTTTAGATGCATACATGCATACATACATACATACATGCATACATGCATACATACATGCATACATGCATACATGCATACATGCATACATGCATGCATCCATGCATCCATGCATCCATACATACATACATGCGTGCATATATGCATGCATGCATACATACATACATACATACATACATGCATGCATGCATACATAAATACATACATACGTACATAGATGCATGCACGATGCATACAATATACATGCATACATACATACATACATACATACATACATACATACATACATGCAGACATAGACGCAGGCAGACATACATACATACATACAGACATACAGACATAGACGCAGGCAGACAGGCAGACAGATAGGCAGACAGATAGGCAGACAGACAGGCAGACAGGCAGACAGACAGACAGACAGACAGACAGACACACACATACATACATACGTACATACAGACAGACAGACAGACAGACATACAGACAGACAGGCAGACAGACAGGCAGACAGATAGACAGATAGGCAGACAGACAGGCAGACAGACAGGCAGACAGACAGACAAACATACACACACACACACACACACACACACACATATATATATATACAAATATAATAATCATGCACACACACACACACACATACACACACATACACACACACACATACACACACACACACATACACACACACACACATCTACGATAGGCCTGATCATGCGTATTTCCTTTTTGTCCGATCCGGCCCGACCGGGTTAGTATTGCCATTTTGGTACTGTCATATTGGCATTAGACGTGAATATTCACGACCGAGCAAATTATACGTGTATTGCGGTGTAACTGCATTTTTGTGGTCGCTGGTGGCACCAGATGGCACCGTGTGATACGTGCGAAAAAGGCAGTAGTTGAGGCAATTTCTGCAATGCCGAAATGTCACTGTGTGGTGCCCTTTCGGCCGTATCACACCGGTGGCACACCATTCGCCACTTTTTTCAGGCCATAGTTTGAGACATCTGCCACTGGTCTGGCCCCTGCCCCCTGGGGGGAGGGAGGGTTTTTTACACCTTCCTGAAAAGTTGTGGATAAACTTCCCGACTTCACGTCTCATAGCCACATTTTGTGGTGGAAATTCACGGTAAACGAGCGAAAAAGGCAGTAGTCGCTGCAAATTCGGTAAAATGCCGAAATGTCCCTGGGTGGTGCCCCTTTCGGCCGTATCACGCTGGGTGGCACCATTCACCACTTTTTTCAGGCCATAGTTTGAGACATCTGCCACGGGTCTGGCCCCCGCCCCCTGGGGGGAGGGAGGGTTTTTTGCCACTTCCTGAAAAGTTGTGGATAAACTTCCCGACTTCACGTCTCATAACCACATTTTGTGGTGGAAATTCGCGGTAAACGGGCGAAAAAGGCAGTAGTCGCTGCAAATTCGGTAAAATGCAGAAATGTCCCTGGGTGGTGCCCCTTTCGGTCGTATCACGCTGGGTGGCACAGGGTGGCGCTTGTTTGTGAAACATGCCTGATTTTTCTGGTGGCAGGATTCTGGTGGCCAAACTTTGCGGCTGTCCCCTGCAAAATTAGCTGGTCCGTTTCGGTCGGGGAAAGTGGCATTCGACTTTTCAGGCCACGCGCTATCAGAATCTGCAATAAAAAATTGTGGTGGGCGGTGGTACCAGACCCGTCCCACAAGTGCGGGTCTCCTTATTTTTGGGATTAATACCGACCATCTATTTTTTTTAAGCAAGTTGGCACACGTGCTAAGTACGGTGCCGGCTTGGGCTCGTGGTGGGTGTATTCTCACACCACTCACCGCAGGGATCTGGGACGTGGCTACACTGGCTACACGCTGGCTACCCCTGCAACGTGGCTACTCCCGCACTGGCTACCCCCCCCCCCCTACCCTGGCTACTCCCGCACTGGCTACCCCCCCCTACCCTGGCTACTCCCGCACTGGCTACCCCCCCCCCCTACCCTGGCTACTCCCGCACTAGCTGCACCGGAAATCTGCGGCAATAGCAAGCACCCGCGCTCTTGAGACATCTGCCACGGGTCTGGCTCCCTGGCTCCCTGGGGAAAGGTAACTTTTTGCCCCCTCCCCAAAAGTTGTGGATAAACTTCCCGACTTCACGTCTCATAGCCACATTTTAGGGCGGAAATTCACGGGGAGTAGGAAATTTACCGCAACGAAAAAAATCCCTTTCAGTTTCCCTTGGAGTTTGAGACATCTGCCAGGGTCCGGCCGCCACCCAACCCCGGGGGGGGGGGGATTTTCCTGGATTTTTTAAAATATATTTTCAAAAAATGTCAGTTTTTTGTCTCAAACTCTATTATTTTGTCTCAAAAGAAACTGAAAGGGAGGTAGCACCATTCGCCCCCCTCTTCGGAGCCTGTCTCAACCCTGTCTCACGGCTCCAGCCTTGCCTGTGCGATCTTTGGCCTTTTTTTGGGGGGGGGGGTCTGAGACGTAATACTATGAGACACTTTTTTTAATTTTTCAAAAAAATAATAAAACAACAAGGAGGGAGGGGGGGTGGGGGGGTTTTGCGGATGGTGGCAGATGTCTCAAGAAAAAATACACAGGGAGGGGGGGGGGGCTTTCCGACAGGCGGCGCCGGAGAGAGGGGAGGGGGGGGGGGGGCTTTCCGACAGGCGGCGCTGGCCGGCACAGGAGAGAGGGGAGGGGGGGGGGCTTTCCGACAGGCGGCGCTGGCCGGCACAGGAGAGAGGGGAGGGGGAGAGGGGGGTCGGGTTCTTCCAAAGAGCCCGGGCACTGCTGGCCGAGCAGTAAACATAATTAAACTTTTTTCCTCTGGTTCTGTTAAATACGAAATGTTAGCAGTCTGTCCTACCTGTGGTGCTTGCTTCTTTGAAGGCCAGCTTTACTGGACGGGGACCGGGAAAAGAGGCGATCCCAAGGGTCTTGCCTCGCTCGTCTGCAGACCCTATGGCGACGGCGCCTGCATTAACCCCGCGCGAGACGTCCCTGGCGGAGACACCTGGGAGGAGCGGATGCGCTTCGTGGACAATTTCCTGGACGAGATGTTGTAAATAATTAAAAAACTTTTTCTCGTAGTCTACTAAACTAGCAAGGAATGGAAGTAGCCAGGTCGTACAAGCGCCGTCGTCTGGACGGTGCGACCGACGACTTTGTGCTGCCGGTTGACGGGCAGAACGGCGACGTCCTTGTCTCCGATGGTGACGGGGGCGTGAGATGGGCAACAGGAGGAGTGGCCGCGAACGACGCGGTAGCCCTCAACACTGCTCACAGACTGACGACGTCTGGGAACCCACACTTGGTCGATTTAGCCGACCTGATTACCCTGACGTTGGACACCGAAGCCAGAGTCAACCAGCCGGCCGGGATGACTTCTAACAGCTCCGCGAGCTTTGTGGCCTCAGCCTCTAGCAATTCCACCCAGGCCTTCCTAGCCTTTGACAGCGACTTCTCGACCTTGTGGGGCACAACCGCTCCCGACAGCTACAGCGGCAACAACTACACTGGCATGATCGAGACGGTGGTCGATAATCTCACGGTGGTAGGCGCGTGGCTCCAGCTCGATCTGGGCCAGCACGCCAAGGTCACTGCTTACCACGTCACGTCCGCCGGTGCCATTACCTCGCCCAGAAACTGGGTAGTCGCTTATAGCGCGGACGGCAGCCGGTGGTTCACTTGGGACAGCCAGACTGCCCAGACCTTTGTAGGCGACAGCCTGCGCACGTTCACGCCAGCGACAGCGGCCGAGTACGCCAGATACTTACGCGTAATTTGCACCAAAAACAACGGGGCGGGAGTTTGGTACATACGGAGCCTGGCCTTCGACTACCAGCTGTACAATGCCGGCTGCATCGAGAACACTAGCTATCCGACCAAGGCCTCCCAGCTGGCGCCCAAGGCATACGTCGACCACCAGGTGGCAGCAGCAGTGAAGTTCCCGTCGGTGATGCCTACCCAAAACGACTGTGTCGTGACCATGGACCCAGACGGCTCGATCTTTGCGGTCAAGGACAGGACGCTCAAGCAGCCATCTTTGGCTCCTAGCGGCAATGGCGCAATCGTGCTCATGGACACCGACCTTATAGTCACGACGATCCCAGACACTCTCGCGAGGCTGCCGGACCCTCTGCCCGCCTCGACCACGCAGCTGGTGACGGTCGATCCAGACGGCGTGACAGGCCTAAGCAGCCGTTTGACAACCTACACCAACCCTCACCAAGTCACGGCCGCCCAAGTCGGAGCACCTACTACTACTGCCTTCAAGTTACACACGAAGAACTACAATAACCCGCACCAAGTGTCGCTCGCGAATCTAGTAAACTCATCGACGCTCAAGCTGACGGGGGCTGGTGGCGACAGCACACTTTCCGCGCCTGCCACCGGCTCCGTCGCGCTCAAGCTGCCTACGGCTCTGCCCAGCGCAGGCACCAAGCAGTTCGTCACGCTTGACAGCGCGGGCCAGTTCGCTGTAGGCGCCACCGGCTTCAAGGGCGGAGACAGTGTAGCAATCGGGACTTTAGCGGGCGAGGGGCAGCAGATACTCACAGTCGCAGTAGGTCGTGAAGCAGGCGCGAGTGGACAGGGCCAGTTTGGAACTGCCGTTGGCTACAGGGCGGGATACTCTGGCCAGGCAGATCTCGCCGTCGCGATCGGTGCCTACTCCTCGGAGAGCACACAAGGCGTTTCGTCGGTCTCGGTCGGTCCCTATGCTAGTACGCTCGGCGTACGGTCGGTTGGGATCGGCAGTACTGCTATCACGGATGCTGCCGCCCAGGAATCGATCGCAATAGAAAGCAGAGCAAAGGCAGCGACATCCCACTCGATCGTGTTGAACGCCACTGGTGATTTATTATCATCCGCTAACACTGATGCTACTTACATCAAGCCGCTGAGGTCGGGCGCCGATTCTACCACCGCCGAGAAGGCAACACAATGGAACAGCACGACCGGTGAGCTCACCGCCTCTAAATTTACACTCCCGCTTTCGCTGCCTGCCAGCACCTCGCTGACGTCACTGACCTCTGCGGGGCAGCTAAGTGCATCTGCGCTCAAGGTGCCAGTCTCTTTGCCTGGTAGCACTTTGCTATTGACACTTGATTCCAGCGGCCAGCTAGCGACAGGGGCTGCTAGCTCGCTGTCACTTAGTGGGGCAGGTCAGCACACTTGCAGCTCCAGCCTCTGGCTCTTCTGCACTCAAGCTGCCTACCGCCCTGCCTGGTAGTGCTTCGCTATTGACACTCGACTCCGGTGGCCAGCTCGCGACAGGGGCTGCCAGCTCACTGTCACTCAGCGGGGCCGGAGGCACCAGCACCCTTTCCGCTCCAGCGTCTGGCACTTCTGCACTCAAGCTGCCGACCGCACTGCCAAGCAGCACCAGCTTGGTGTCGCTGGGCTCCGACGGCGCGCTGCTGCACGGGGACCAGGCCATCTCCCACGGTCTGAGCCTTGTAGCCACTTCGTACGTGAAGAAGCCAGACAGCATGACGAGCAACAACTGGAACGGCCTGGTCGCGAGTGCGTCCATTTACGGGAACGGCAATGCGTACGACGGCTTCAATACGGGCTCGAACTTTTGTTGGCAGAGCAACACCAGTACCTACAATGCCACAAGCGGCGCCTACAGCTCCGGTTCCAGCAAGACGTTTTCGGGTGTAGTGTACCCCGGAGAGTGGCTCCAGCTAGATTTTGGCACTGGGGTCGTCCTGCAACAGTACTACCTGCAAGCCCAGTCCAGCGGTCTGGATAAATCACCAAAGACATGGCAGGTGGGCACGTCGTTAGACGGCACTACCTGGACGCTGTGGCACACTGGCTCCTATACCTTTGCCGATGGCAGTTCCATCACTCTCGCGCCGACCGACAACGCCAGGGCCGCCCGGTACGTGGCAATCGTGGTTGCTTCTATCAAGGCAGGAGGAAGTTCTAGCTGGTGCGGAATCAACCACTTTGGCTTTGACTACACATCGTGGCCCGCGATCAAGAACATAGCGGCGCCGCTCGTCAGCACTGACGCTGCCAACAAGGCCTACGTAGACTTGCTAAATGTGTCTGCGCTGAAGCTGCCAGTGTCTCTGCCCTCTGCCGGACAGACGGCCCTGGTCACACTGGACAGCAGCGGCAACTCGGGCACGGGCGCCGCGACCTCGTTAACGCCGTACTCGTTCCCTGTCTGGAGCAACGCCTCGTCTAACAGCGCCACGCGGTCATTGACAGCCTCGAGTTATGAAACCGGTTGGGGTGATATTTGGCAGCCGTGGAGAATGTTTGATAATAATGTTAGTAATCCGGCAGAAACCGGCTGGATAAGCAAGATATTTTACAACAGCAGCGGAGTCTACACTGCGTCACTCGTCACGGGTGCCGGCTACACGGTGCAGTCGACTAATGGGGTACAAGGAGAATGGTTCCAGCTGTGCCTCGTGGACGGGACTAGCATGCGACTGAAGGACTTTGACTGGTACCCTCGCCGGGATCCGACTGGTGATCCTACCTACCAGTACTGTACCTGGCCCCGGCGGATAGCAGTGTTCGGCTCTAACGAGGCGTCTGCTGCTCCTACTACTTGGACAGAGTTGTACCGCTCCGGCAGCGACATGCCTACTTGGCTAACCAGCGAGATTTACAGAACCTTCACACTCACCAGCCAGGGCTACTACAAAGTCTACCGATTTGTCACAGAATCGCTCTATGTCAACGCGGGTGGAAATGGTTATATACGCATCGCGGAGATCAAGCCTAGGTTTTGGACAGGGAAACAGGCATTCGCGATCGACGCTGATGGCTATATCGTGATCGGCTCGACCCCAGAGTCGCACGCACACACGTCACCTTTAACTGTTGGCGCCAGCACGATCGCGAGCACCGGGGCGGTCGCGCTGAGTCTGCCTAGCGCGCTGCCGTCCAACACGTCCTTCGTCTCCTTGTCCAGCGGAGGGCAGTTAGCCGCCTCTTCTGTCAGAGTGCCTGCTAGCCTGCCCGGCTCGACGACTTCGGTCACGCTGGACTCGGCGGGTCAGCTTGCGGCCAGCTCGTTGCTGCCAGCCTCCACGCCGGCCCAGACCGCCGTTCTGAGCCTGACTTCTGCAGGGCAGATGGTGACCCAGACTTCCACCACGGTCGTGACTTCTGGCTCGGTGGCGCTGCCGACCTGGACTTCCATGTCGGCCTATACGCCTACTACAGACCCTAACTGGGTCGTCAGCCACTCTTCCGCATTTGTAAACTACGAGAGCTATAGAGTTTTCGATGGTATCGCGCCCAATGGTTGGACTAGCCTCAGCAACTACAACTCGGACGGGAGTATTAACACGACAAACAACGCCGTTACCAACGTAGGCGGCAGCAACGTGTACGGCAAACACTTTACGCTCGAGCACAAGCGGCGCCGGTACAGAATCACGAGCTTCGCGTTGACTAATACTTCCACTCTTAGTGCCTCAACTAGAAGCTTCTCGTTGGTGGGATCGAACAATGGTAGTGCCTGGACACTAGTCTGGTCCGGTAACTTCTCTTTTACCTCGACGTTACAGACCCTGAACTCAAGCGCGCCCGCTTCGACCGCGTTCTATTACTACCACCGGTTTATTGTCACTGCGGTACATTCGAGCGTCGCGGCCAGCGTGGGACTTTTGGGCCCGTCGTTGAGTCCGAGGGCGTGTCGGTCACTTCCACGGGCCTCACGGGCGTGGATTCGATCATGTGCGGCAAAAACACGCTGACGCTGCCGACCGCGCTGCCCTCTGCCGGCATGGACCGTGTGCTCCAATCAACGACCTCGGCGAGTTCGAGCTGGGCACCTGGGACCGCGGCCACTGGCTGTGCGAAACAGTGCTGACTTTTCCTAATGCTAATGGCAGGATTATGACTTACGACAACACGGTGAGAATCGCGCCTTCTTTCGGCAATATCACTCGCTTGACTAGCAACTCGGGCAACGCTTCTACCAGCTACACCACGTTCCAGAACACTTCGGACATGACCAGGAAATGGCTCGTTGATGCCTGCGTCAAATTCAAAAACACCGCCACGAGCAGTCCCATGAACACCGAGGCCTGGGCCGAGAAGAGCGTTAGCAGGCCGGCCAGCAACACTGCGATCGCGTCGGTGCGCTGGCTGCACTCCACCGCTTATAGTAACGGTAGTGCTTTCAACGGGCAGAGTATGCGACAGTGAATCTGTCTGGCATAGTAGAAGTGGCCGCGAACGAGTACATCTGGATCGAGGTTTACGGAGGTACAGCAACTGCCGTAAATTACATTGCAAACATTGGATCAGCCGTCTATGAAAGAGGCTTTGTGTCTATTACCGAGATTCCGGGCTAATTTTTTTTCTTTCGAGTGTATTTTTTAATTAAAAAAGAAAATGGACGCTTTGCGACAAGCACTAGCTGAGAACGAGAACGAGCTGGCCGCCTGCCTAGCCCGCCGCCGGATCCTGGCAGTAGAACGAGAGAATTTACAGCTGCAGATTGTGCTCTGTGAAAAGGTCTGTGGTTGCAGGGAGACGCGCCTGCAGATCAAGCAGTTGATCCAGCAAGAAGAGGAGGCGGAGGCGGCCGCCGAGTCTGCCGCCCACGCGGCCGTCGAGGCCGAAATGGCACTAGAAGCGACCGTCGTGGACATGCCTGACACCATCAATGGCTAGAAGTCCTGGTCTAGGCCCCATTCCGGCTCCTTGGCCGGCGCCCGCGCGTACTCGCTCACTCTTTTCTCAAAAACGTTAGTCTTGCCTACCACGCCCAGTTGTTCCATGAACGGCAAGGGACACTTGGCCACTCCGTACAGCTTTTTGCTCAGGCCCAAGTTCTGCAGCAGGCCGTCAGCCACGAACTCGACGTACCGTTCCATCAGCGTGGCGTTCAGGCCTAACAGGGCCACCGGCAACGACTCGCTGATGAACCTCCGTTCGACTTCGACACAGCCCGCCACGATCTGGAAAATGCGCGACATCTGCAGCTTGTTCGACACGTGGTGCTTGTACAAGTGGCACGCGAACAGGCCGTGCTGTGTCTCGTCCCGCGCAATAAACTCGTTGCTGGTGCACAAGCCCTGCAGCAGGCCCGGGTGCTTTTGTTTCAGCCAAAAGATGGAGGCGAAAGAAGAGGCGAACTGGACAAGTTCCACACAAGCGAACGCCACCAGCCGCTCGGCAAACGAAGACCGGGCCGGGCTGAGCCACTGCAGCGCCCACTTGGCTTTTTGTGCGACGGTCGGGACCTGCGTGATCGCATTGAACAACTTGTCCTTCTCTTGCTGGTCGCTGATGATCGTGTCGATCAACAAGCTGTAGGTCCGCGAGTGTTCGGCCTCGTTAAAGATCTGGTAAGAATAAAAAAGTCTAGCTTCAGAATATTGCACTTCGGCCAAGAAATTGGCGACCAGGTTCTCTTGAATGATGCCGTCCGAGCTAGCAAACAAACCTAGCACCATCTTAATAAAATGCTGTTCGTCCGCACTCAGTTTCTTGAAAACGGCCTGTTCCCGGCTTAGGTCTAGCTCATCTGCTCTCTAGAACGAGCGCAGGGAAGCTTCATAGTCCGGGCGCCTGATGAGAAAGAGACAAAACCGCGATTCTTCCGGCACGAGCAGTTTTTCTTCAGTGTCCATTCGTGCAGCTGCCGGTCGTCTAGTTTCAGCAAGGCCATTCACTCTCCTTTTAATAGTAAAGGGGAAAGAGGATATTTTTTTTTTCTTATAGCGCAAAACAAAAACAAAGAACATGTTGCAAAGACGCAAGACCGAACAACGGCTGATGCCCTCGTCGCAAGAGTCCATCACCGTAACCTCGCACGAGCTCGCACTCGAGCTCAAGCGGACATACAGCGACTTCAGCTGGCAGTCAGTGCCGCAGCTCATTGTTCACGGGGTCAAGTACCTTGCTCTCTACACTAAATCATACTGGCGAGGAGACGAAGCAGATCCTCGTGTCTGTGCTCGTGGACTTGTGTCCTGACGACAACGTGGACAAACTGATCCCGCCAGTGGTCGACGTGATCTGGGAGCTCGTGAAGGCCGCCCTCGCTTCCAACTGCTGCGAGCTGTGTCCCAAGGTCTGCACGGTCATGTAGGCATCGGGATCAAGTGCCGGCCCAGCGTGACAGGCGTGCCATGGTGGATCCTGACCGGGTCGCCGCTCGTCACCATCTGCCCCCGCGCTTTGGCCAGCTTCTCGCGGTCCATACGGTGCGCCCATAACACTACTGCTGGTATGACCTGCTCGTTCGAGCGCACTTTATCCAGGGCCATGGTAATCTTGACCAGCAGCACGTCCGCTGCTAATCTAAAGCGCCTCTTCTTGGCCATCTCGACTGATAACTCGTTTTTGACCATTTCGAAAAGGATTTCACAGGAGAAGTGACGCTCTGCTTTTTGAGAAAAGTTGAAAAATGAGTTGATGCCGGAGATGATCGCCACCACAATTAAACACGTGACAGACACCCAGTCGTAGCCCGCCCGGCCCGCTTCGCACGCCTTGAAGCCGAAGTTGCCGACGATAACGGAACAGATCGCCGGTACTATAGTAGCCAGCAGCCCGAAGACCAGGAACTTGTTGTAGTAAAAATAGCCAGCAGAGTTATTGAGGCGTGCGTGCAGTGCGCATTCGTCCACCACGCTGGCAAAATAAGACTCATGGCGCGAGGACCATTTTTCCTCCTCTCGTTTACGTCCGAGTTGTCCGAGTCGTGCGAGTCCTCCCGTGGCACCACGACTTTCTCGTCCATCCTTCTTTTTTCTGTTAAAAGAAAGTTTGCGACAAGATTTAAATTTTCGTCGTCGTCTTCTTCTTCTTTCGCCTGGCCGCTTTTGGCTTGAAGGCCGGCACGCCGGAGCTGTTCTTCTTCTTCTTGGTCAGGGCCAGCAGGTAGCGCGTGTACTCGACTGGGTCGTGGTGGTGCTGCTCGACCGGGTCCGGTGGTGGTGCTGCTGCCGCTGCCGCCGGCCGCGGTGCTCGCGGTGGCACGCCCCTCACGGCTCTTGCCAACTTCACCCCAGTGCTCCTTACCATTGCGATTTCGTCTTGAAATACATCGCCCACAATATTAAAAAAATTCCTTACGCCTTGCTCAGCAGCATTTCCCAGTCGGCGCCGTTGAGGTCGACCTTGTCACGCGTGTCCGGCGACACGACCTGGATGTTGAGATACTTGATCGGGCTAGGAAAGTAGACGTACTGGTCGTGCCTGTCCTGGGCGCTAGACTGGTACCCACCGCTCGAGGCCAGGAACGGAATGACCAGGCTGGCCGAGTGATCCTTGGTGCCGCGCGTGACGCTGCTGCCGTTCCACACTTCGTAGAAGCCGCCGACCGAGTAGGCCAAACTCGAGCACTCCTTGATCCGGATCCCAAGGCTAGTCGGCAGGCCCAGCGCCACCACGTTGGGCAAGACCCTGGTCTGCCCCTGCGTCAGCCAAGTCTCTGCGTCCTGGGCCGAAGTCTCGAAGCCGAGCACCGCGTGCGCGCTGTCAGTGTTGGATTGCCTGCAGTAGATCTTGAACTCTGCGCCGGCGCTCAACGTAAACTGTAGCTTGAGGTGGGTATCGAGGTACGTGATGCCGATCGTCTGCCCGGGCTGCACGTACCCTTCGTTGATCAGCAAACTCTGCAGCGCGTCCGCCAGGGTCTCACCCGTGTAATTCTGTGATGGGATCGTGATGGTCACGTCGCCCGTGGCCGTGCTGGTTAGGTACAGCTTGTTGTTTTTCGAATTCACGTTGTATAGCGCATTGGGCACGGTGGCCCAAATGAGCTTGTACCGGCCCTCGATAGCCTCCGACAAGGGCAGCCGGAACTCGGCGCTGTCGCCCGCTCCCTGTACCCTGTCCCGGTCCTTGCTCCTGACCAGCAGGTTCATTTTGCTAATGTTGCGCAGGGAGCTCATTTTTTTCAAAAAAACTTATTTTCCCGTTCAATAACTACTAACAGAATAAAAAAATGTCACTGACGCTCGGCGGCACGAAACGGCTGCGGCTGGAGGACACCATCGAGACCAAGCCGTTGCCCTCCATGACCAAGGCCTTTGGAGAGCACAAGGTCGCGTACCCTACGCCGCTCTTGCAGGAGGTTTTCCCTTACGCCGGCTCGCTCAACCCCCGCAAGTTCACTACCTCTGGCTCGGTGGCCTGCGCCAACGGCCTGGTGTCGCTGAGCGGCACGGCACAGGCCCAAAGTCTCAGGCGCTGCAAGTACCGCGCCGGACAAGGGCTGGTCTGCCGCTTCACTGCCATCTTTCCTGCCTCGCCGAATGTGACCAACTCGGCGCTGGCGGGCATCGGCGACGACTCGAACGGGTGCAGGACCAGACACAGTCCAACCGGCTGCGCATCCTGCACCGCAACGCGGGCGTGGACACGTACATTGATCAGAAGAACTGGAACCTGGATACCTGTCTCGGCGGCGACAGCTTGGATCGCAAGGACTGGTCAAAGGGCAATATCTTCGAAGTCAAATTCCAATACTTGGGCTCTGGCGCCATCGTCTTTTCAACCGAACGGCAGCTGGACGGCGCCCTCGTGCCTGTGCACCGCATACGCTACGCGGGCGCCAATACCCTGCCGTCGCTGTCGAGCGCTTCGCTGCCTTTCCGTCTGCAGACGATTGGCGCGAGCGCCCAGCTGCGCAGCGCCTCGGTCGGCGTCTTTGTCGAGGGCTTTGTGCGGCAGTTGGGCCTGACCTTCGCTCGTCCCACCATGCAGACCATCGGCGCCACCGAACAGAACGTGCTGACCATCCGCAACAAGACCTTGATCGGGGCCCTGGCCAATAACGACGTGCTGTACCCGCTGTTGCTGACGGTCGCCGTCGTAAGTGGCACGAAACCGGTGACCCTGCGCGTGCTGACCCAGGCCACGTTTGGCAGCGCGCCGACCTATGCGAACCATGACTCGGCCGCTTCGAACAGCGAGTACAGCACGTCCCTCGTCACGGTGTCTGGCGGCAATGCAGCCGCGGCGTGCGTCGTGTCCTCGACCGGGTCGGCCGCCACTTCGCTAGACTTGAGCAAGCTGGACATCAGCGTTGGGCCCGGGGAAGTGCTGTGTCTGGTCGCCTCGACCACTACAGGCAGTGCCGACGTGTACGTCAGCTTGTCTTGGTATGAGGACGTGTAAAAAAAGAAAGTTCGTCTTGTATTAAAACAAAGGAAGATAAGCGAAAATGAAAAAAGTGGTGTCAATCGACCCGGGACTGAGAAATCTTGGAATGGTTGTGCTCACAAAGGACAACAGCACCAACGCCATCTCGGTCACGTATGCCAACGTTTTAGACATCGCCAGACAGGACGACACCGACAGCTTCAAGATCAAGTCCCTGTTTGCGTGCCTGAACGCAATTGATGAAGTGCACAACGCTGACGTCTGCGTTATCGAGGACCAAGTGTTCGGGAGAGCAAACACAAATCCGTCAAATCTGCTCATCCAAGCGGCGGCCGGTGCAACGATGCTCAGTCTCGGTGCCAAGGAGCTATTTTTCTATCAGAGCTCATTCAAGTTCAGTTGCTTTTTTTCATTGACACCGGTCATGTCCGGACGGATCAAGGGCAAATTCAAGTTACAGTCAAGGGTTCTGGCACAGAATCTCATCGAATCCTTTAATGTACAGGGCGAGACGAAGTGTCTCACAGAGTCGCCTCATCTCTCGGATGCCTTTGGTCTCGCGTTCTGTGCACTGGTTAGATCGAACGCACGAGGACAGGGCGTCCAGCAGGGAGTGCCTTGCTCGCTGCCGATTGCGGTGCCGACTGGGGTGCGGAAGGAGGAGCAGCAGTAGCATTCTTCTCTTTGTTTGCGTTCCACTGTTCGGAGATGACCTTCATCCTCATTTTGTGCTCAAGTGCGCGGATCTCGGGGTCTTGCATCCGTTGCTTGAAAAACTAGAAACAAACGGAAAAGCGATTTTTGTAAAAAGGCGCGCGTCAGTGGCAGTGTTACCTCGTTATAGGCCGACGGTGCTCTTGGCTTCTTCTGCTTGACAGGAGCGGCAGCAGTGGTGGCGTGGCCGAAAGTTGCACAGGAGCTGGAAGACATCTCTAGTTTTGCCTTTGTCCTTTGGTTAAATAAGGGCGGAAGATTCTTTTTTAAATCAGTAAACTCGTTCAAAACCGTAGTGACATCCGCCAGCGGCTTGTGCCGGATCTTTTTAAATTCGTGCTCCCATACATAGTACATCGTGAATCCCTTGGGCATCGAGTCTTGGATGGAAGCAAGGCGCAGCATCGTTTCCTTGTATAGCACACTGTTGAGCCGCTTGAGCGCGCTTGATCGCTCGTGGTGCTTTGGGTGCTCGGGCGGGTAGCCATGCCATGTATTGCCTAGAAACTCAAACCCGGCGTTGAGGCCCTTGTCGTAGCCGTCGAGTCTGTACTTCCGCGGTGCGGGCACCTTGAACTCTCGGCCGGTCGTATCCTCCGCGCCGTCTGAAAAATGCACGTGCTGGATCTCCAACCCTGCTGCTCGAGCCTGTCCCAAACTTCACAGGCCACGACGGACGCTCCCGCTTTGGGTCTAGGAATCAACCCTCTCAAAAAGGCATGACGAGCACAGAGCTTGCCCGGTTTGCCGCTCTCGTTCATGTAGCTTGCGTGGATCTTATCGTCTTCAGGGCAGTCAGTGCACGGACTCCGTACAGTATATGTGCCTTTGGCTTTTGCGTGATTCGCACAAAGCTTCCTGGGACAGCCTTCCTCGTCTGGGTAGTTTGCCCCCAGCTTGGCGTCATCGGGACAGTCGACACACGGAATCTGTATGACGTGTGTGCCCCGGGCATGGGCGTGCTCGGAGCACAGTCTTTTCGGGCGACCTTCTTCGTCGGGATAGTTTGCCTCGATCTCGGCACCAACAGGACAACCAGTGCATGGGTTTAATGGCCTATGTGTGCCCTTGGCCCTGGCATGCATTGCACACAGTTTATTGTGACGACCTTCCTCGTCAGGGTAGGCTGCATCGAGTGGACAGTATAACAGCTTGGCGTCGAGTGGACAGTCAACGCAGGGTTTCTGTACAGCATATGTGCCCCTCGCACGCGCGTGCGCTGCGCAAAGCTTGTTCTTAGCACCCTTCTCGTCTCTATAGCATGCGTAAACCTTGTTGTCGTCAGGGAAGTCGATGCACGGACTCCGCACTGTGTGCGTGCCATTGGCTTTCGCATGATTTGAGCAAAGCTTCATAGGGCGACCCTCTTCGTCTGGGTAGTTTGCCTCGAGATTGGCACCAGGTGGACAGGCGGTACACAGGAACCGTACCCTGTGGGTGCCGCTGAACCTGGCATGCTTGGCGCATAGCTTGTCACGACGGCCTGCCTCGTCCGGGTAGCTTGCTTGGACTTTGGCCCCTTCAGGCAAGCGGTGCACGGCCTCAGTATAATGTATGTGCCCCTGGCTTTGGCATGCGTCGTGCAAAGCTTGTACCTAGCGCCCTTTTCGTCATTGAAGACCGCATGCTTTTTGGCCCCGGCCGGACAGTCACGGCAAAACGACCTGGTCTTGGCCTTCTTCTTGGGTGGTTCGCTCATATATGTTTTCTGGCAGTGCCACGGCCGCGGCCGTTTCTCCTTTCCTTTTCTCCCATTTGAATTGAGACAATTCAAATGGTCCGGCCGGGCACGTATTTTTGTGAAATTTGGTGGTTTGTGTTGTCACTGCAAAATTTGTCGGTTTTGAATGGAAATTGACGTCGCAACAAAAGTGAAATTTTGAAGTATCAAGAATGATATTTCGTGAATTTTTGACTGATATTGCGGTTAATGCCAAATTCCCGGGAAAATGGCCCGCCGGTACCGCTAATTCAAATGGCTTGGCCGGGCCATGGCAATTTCCCGGGAATTTGGCATTAACCGCAAGATCAGTCAAAAATTCACGAAACCCCAAAAGTGAGGTTTTGCAAAAATTTCACGGGTCCGCAAAAAAACTAATCAGGAAAAATGGGTGGTGTATAGCAATAGTTCCAACTACAGCTTTTTCATGTGTCCGGTGGCGGAAGAAAGCAGAGTAGATGCAGATGTCGTAGATCCCGCTGCGGAAACCGCGCTTGCCGCGAGTGTAGGTCTTTGGGAGGAACTCCTTCACTGCCTGGTCGGCCGCCGTCGTGTCGCCCAGCGCGATCGTGAACCGGAGCAGCTCGTCCTTGTCGCAGATCAAGGGCTGATCTGATCGATCCGTAAAAGTAGCGACCACGTTGTTATTGCTGAAGTCGGCGGCCGTGCCGCCTGCGCTCGCGAGCGAGATCCTGATACCCTTGCTCTTCAGGTAGCTGCTGCTCGCCAGCAGCGCGTTGATCTTGGTCCAGGCACCAGTGTCGTCGAAATAGTAATGCCACTGGCTGGAGCCGACCGCCGCGCCAGTGTAGCCGGCATCCCCGTCGATATCGGCAATGGCCAGCACTACCCCGTCGTACTTGAGGATGAGGCGGTTGTTGTTGTTCAACGTGATGGTGCCCTGTGGCGCGAGCTCCAGCGTGGTCTCGACGGGCGCGGGCGCCGTGTTGAACACCAGCCGTTCTCTGGCGCCTTGGAACACCTTGAACCCGTTCATCTCTCCGTCCAACATGGCGCGCAGATCGTGCGAGAACGGGATGACGTAGACATTGTTGTTGGCAGCAAAGACTTCGTTGAACAGCTCGTTGGCAGTGTGCTCTCTGAAGTAACGCTCGTCCACTGCCACTCCTTGCCCAAGCTGGCTGCGCCCTTGTACATCTAAACGGTGGACAGCACACATCGATGCATACCGAAAAAAACACACTGAGATCAGTACCTTCCAAATCAATCGTCGCGTCGTCGCCGAGTGCTTCCCCCTTAAAAAGCCGGCCGGTCGAGTCGTAGGCGTACTGCGGGTAGTAGGTGACAGCGCCCGCGTCGTAGGTGGCCTGGCTACCCGAACTCCGCAAGTACACAAACAGCGCTCCGGATTGATGGCTGAACTGGTCGAGGTCCACTGCGACTCTGGTCGACGGCATCATCTCGCGGCCGTGGTCGATAAATTGTACGAAGTCCAGGTAGCGGTGTTGCACGACCTTGCCGATCTTGTCGTGGTGCTTGCCTACCAGCAGGCCGTTGGGCAAGAGCGTGGACGAGGAGATCCAGCGCACTTCCTCCAGCGTCGCGGTACACGGCACGACCAGTGCGCTCTGGCTCTCGAGTGATGCAGCAGCAGCGGCAGCGGGAGCAAGCAGAAGGCTTGCCGTGGCTACTTCTACGAGACTGGTGCATAGACCAGGGCGCGGGCGGACAGCTGCTGCTCCAATTAGAGCAGGGTTCTAGCAGGGACGAAGATGCCAGGAGAGAGGGAGGGGACGGCGATCTTAGCTGGCTGGTACTTTTCAATCTGTCCGTCCGAGAGAGCAGGCAACACGAAGTGGCATCGCTACTGGAATCTCTGCGCACGCCCTTCCCGCGCTCGACCCCAGCTCGAGCACGACCCCTCGCCGCGGCGGCGCCCGCCTCCGTGCTAAGCCAGCACCTACGAGAGGCGGGTCAAGAATTCCTAGCCCAGCAGGGCGGCGGCCTCGGCGGTGCGGGCGGCGGGTACTATGAACTACAGCCGGAGCCGCGCGCCACGTCGCGCGGCAACCCCCCGGTAATTGTAGGCGACGTGCACTTTCGGCGCCGCTCTGCCACTACTACTACTACTACTACTACTATGGCCAGTCGGTCCCTCCGGGAATGCCTGCTGCTGGAAAAGGAATGGGCACTAGTGCTAGTAACACAGCCTATGCAACTGCCGGTGCGCGGCGCCGTCCAGGCTTTGCTAGCTGCTAGAGCCCACGACGAAGAAGGGGCCGGCCGTGCCGCCTATCCTGAGCTAGCCCTAGCCTGCGACTCTTGATTTGTTTTTTCTTAATTTGCTTTATTAAATCAATTTTTTGCTCTCTAAGACATAGAGAGCGGCCTCTTGCTAAAAACCACAAACCGGAATCATCGGAGCGAGCACTTGGCCCGCTGGGCTACCGGGGGGAGGCGCGCCTGTCCGGTGCCCTGTCGCCCCTAGTTGGTACCTTGCGAGCTTCAGTCGCGTCTTCGTCCTCATCCTCCTCGTCGAACTCTTCATCCTCGTCTAACGCTTCATCCCCGCCCGGCTCTGCCTTTCTCTCAGGGGTCGCAGCAAGCTCGGCGATGTTGGTAAAATACTGTTCAAAATATCGATCGTCGATAGTTAGCCTTTCCATGGGTCCGCCAAGGCCAATGTTGTCATATCTCTCCCATTGGCAGTCGGTCTGACGCGACCACTCGGTCATAAAATTATCAACCAGCTGCGCATACTTGCCGCTTATAAGCCCGTAGCGGTATTGCTGTTTTGCAGTCAACTGCAGCTGAAACCACAGCACTTCCCCCCTGTCCCGTGTGGTTAATACTTCTACGTATCCTGTGTGCGACGACGACGGTTTAGAGGAGAATGTTTGCAATTGCTCAAACCTGACGGCGAGTGTGCGCAGCATCATCGCCATGATGCGCTTGTAATCGAATGCATGGGGTAGACCTTTAGCTTCCATCTCATCGCGCAGATCGAGAGGCCTTGAGAAACACTTCTCGACGTTATAGAAAGGCTCTCGACATAATTTGGGCAGAAAGGGTTCTCCGAGCTCTTGCGCCAGTGCTGCTTGGAGGCTTTCAAAGGTCCAATAGTCGAAATGCTGGTGGTCCGGGGTTTTTTTCACCCGCACATAAGGATCCCAGCCGGGGCCGTCCCCGGAGGTCTTCTTCGGAGGCGGAATTTCAGGTTCAGGTCCAAGTTCGGAATCAGATTCATAATCAGAACCGAGAAGTTCTACGCCTGGCGGAGCTGGTTTGTCTTTGTCATCAGCTCTTTTTTTAGCACCAGCTTTTTTTTCTGCACCAGCTCTTTCTTTTGCACCAGCTTTGTTTCTTACATCTTCTTCTTCACCCTGTTCTGCTTCTTCACCCTGTTCTTCCTCTTTACCCTGTTCTTCCTCTTCACCCTGTTCTTCCTCTTCACTCTGTTCTTTCTCTTCACCCTGTTCTTCCTCTTTACCCTGTTCGTCTTCTTCACTCTGTTCTTCTTCCTTTGCTGCATTTCCAGTGTCCTCATCTTCTTCGGTGTGAGTACTATTCTGCGAGACATCTAAGAAGCTTTCAGGATCAGGCTCAAGAGCACGGTCTGTGTTGTTAACAAGAGGTGGAGGACGATCATCATCATCAGGCCCGGGCCTTGCTTCGTCCGTGTCTACCGTTGACAACGCCCGACTGATTTCAGCCTGGAGCTCTGTTGATTCCTTCTGTATCTTGCTACTAGCCTCCTCGTCCAGTCCTTCGTTAGCGACAACGGTGAGATTCTCAAATATGTTCTTCCTCAGCTCCTCCTGTAATTTGTTTCTTTCTATGCCCCCAAAAGTCGTGTCGGTGGTCGGCAGACTCAACAGAATGAGGTCTTCCAGCGCTTCGCACACGCTCTTACTCGGTTCATTAGCCTTCCACTGCTCGAATAGTTCTGGCGTAGGAAGAGCACGGAGGAGTTCTTTGCGAGCTACTTCGTCGCCCTCGGAAGAATTTTCCAGCTCGGCATAGAATTCATTATATGCCCCAGTACGCTTGGCATTATTTCTAGTGGCGTCCCGGAATGCCTTGAGGGCACCCCCGACTTGCGCCAAGTTACCCTTAGGGGCAACATCAAAACACAAGATCCTGACCAATTTTGCCCACGCAGTTATTGTCTTCCTGAGGCTTGCCTCCCTTGCGGCGTCTGTCATCTTCTGTATCCCCCGTGCTGTTCTAAAAGCAAGACTCTCCAGTTGGTGTGTGAGCCTATTTATTTTGCTGCTTGTGATAGAAGAAGAAACACTTCTCACCTGACTCTTTTTTTTCCCCCCCTCTCTTTTACTTTGTTCAGCGAGAGAGAGAGAGAGAGAGAGAGAGAGAGAGAAAAGACAGAACAATGAGGGAGACGAAGAGGCACAAGGGGACAAGGGAGGGGGGAGGGGGGAAGGGGGGAAGGGGAGGGGGGAAGGGGAGGGGGAGGGGGGCGACAAATTTGGTGCAAACAAAAAGAAGAGCGGGAGAGGGAAGAGGAAAGAGGGAGGGGACAGGGAAGAGGGGAGAGAGAGGGGCGCCCCCTTCTCTTTCTCTTCCCCCTTTTTCCTCCCGCTCACACTTGTCTCACCCCTCCCCCTTCTCTCCCTTGCTCTCTCCGAAGGGGAAGGGGTAGCAAAAACTTGTCATTTGCGCAACCAAAAAAAATTTGGCGCTAAGTTTTGCACGACTGTGTGATACGACCGGAAAAGGCAGTGCGTCCGGGTTTTCCGGTAGAACTTCCTTTTTTAGCTATATCACATTCCCCCCTCCCTGCCCCCTTTCCTCTCCCTCTCCGCTTGCTGGCTGACTAAGTCATCGAGTTGAGCGAGACTTTTGTTCCAGTTATTTCGGCCAACGGAGCCAGCTGCGGCACAGCACGTCCAGACGTTGCGAGGGCTTTGTGTTTTCTCGCCGCGGGGCAAGGCACTGGTCGCCCGCCCCGTGCCCTTGACGCCGTAGACTACCTAGCCCTGCGGCGGCTACAAGGGGAGAGGCGAGAGCGCGTCTTTTGTTCCATCATAGGATGGCAGGTCAAGCAACCAAAAGCGGCACGCCCAAGAAGCACAGCCCGTGCCACACTAGGCGCTGCAGTTCGAAAAGGCCCGACCTTGCGAACAGGCGCAGCGCCACGTTCAAATAAAAGGGAACCGGTAGGTTTTCCGAAGAAACACACCAGACAATTTGGCGACAGATTTCATTCAAGAAACGGACAAGAGAAAAAGTTGAGTTCGCAAAGGCGCCGCCGTGTCCCCCGGCCCAGCCAACCCAGGAGCGCGCACGAAATCACGCTGACCACGATCCTGCGGCTGCGACCGCACGAGGCCTCTAGCTCTCTGCGCGTACACCGGGGAAACTAAATTTACCGGACGACGTGCGAAAAAGATTTTTTGGTTTTATTAAAAGCTAGACAAATTCTTTTAATCTTGGCACTGACAAGTAGGTAACTTAAGCAAGCACGTCACGTCGAGACGCTGCGAAGGTGTGTCTTGCAACACATAGCCGGAAATTGCACTAAACGATTTTTGTCCGCACTGGTCACAATGCCGGACGCCCTCCCCCCCCCCCCCTTTTTTTTTCCTTGTCGATACTCCGGCTGAACGAGTACATTTCTTTTTAGTACTTTCTTGATGGCGCTTTTAGCGAAGGCAGCTTGGCGGTCTGTGTTATGTGATATGGCCGAGAAAGGCAGCTTTTGCAGGCTTTTCTGGCAGTACTGCCTTTTTTTTCAGCCATATCATTCCAGGCTCACACATACGCCAATTTGGCGACAAATTTGAAAAGAAAAAAAGAAGAGAGCAAGAGAAAGAGCAAAATCCTGTTTGGAAAACAAGGGAAGGGGGGACGAAGGGAAGAGGGAAGAGTGAGGGGAGAGGGAAGAGAGAGGGGCGCCCCCCTTCTTTTCCCCTTCCCCCTTTTTCCCCCGCTCACCTTTTTCTCCTCCCTCCCCCTTCTCTCCCCTTTCCCCCTTATCTTACCGCTCCCTCCGAAGGGGGAGGGAGTGCGCAAAACTTGTCATTTGAGCAACCAAAAAAATTTTGGCGCTAAGTCTTGCACGACGGTATGATACGACCGGAAAAGGCAGTGCATCCGGGTTTTCCGGTAGAGCTGCCTTTTTGTAGCTATATCACTCCCAAATCTGACCTTACTTCAGCGTAATCTTTTGTGCACTTTCTTGGCGCGCTCCCCGTCATTTCGACCACGTGCTGCAGCCGCGGCCAGCACACCGACCGCGGCCCGACTGGCAGCATCAGGCCTTCTTCTACGTCCGTGACGTAAGCGCCCCATAACCGAAAGTCGCTGCAGTCGTAGCGTGACAGACAAAGCTTCGCGCTCTCTGCGCGTACACCGAGAAAACTAAATTTACCGTACGACGTGCGAAAAAGATTTTTGGGTTTTATTAAAAAAGCTAGACAAATTCTTTTAATCTTGGCACTGAAAACTAAGCAAGCAAGTTGAGAGAGACTTTCGCCCCCGTCATTGCGACCAACGGAGCTAGCACTTGCAAACGCAGCTGCTTCCAGTGGGTTTGTGGGTGTAGTGCGCCGACAGTGCTGCATCCCACGTGGAGCGTCATTTCTTGGCACAGCACGTCCAGACGCTGCGAAGGCACTGAGTCTTCCAACACATAGCAGGAAATTTCACTAAACGATTCTTGTTCAACAAAGGGTGCGCGGATCCATTGTACGCCGCCACCTCGAGGCGATCGAACAACATCGCCACGTAGTCGCCCAGCCTGCACCGCACCTTGCTGCCCTGGAACCACGGGCGCGGGCTGGAAGCTACCAAAAAATGCAAGCAACGCCTCAACTGGCCCCCCCCCCTTTTTTTCCTTGTCGAGACTCCGGCTGAACGAGTACATTTCTTTTTAGTACTTTCTTGATGGCGCTTTTAGCAAAGGTGGCTTGGCGGTCTGTGTATGTGATATGGCTGCAAAAGGCAGCGTTTGCAAGCTTTTCTGGTAATACTGCCTTTTTTCGGCCATATCATTCCAGGCGCACACATACGCCAATTTGGCGACAAATTTGAAAGAAAAAAGAAGAGAGAAAGAGAAAGAGCAAAATCCTGTTGGAAAAAAAGGGGAAGAGGAACGAAGGGAAGAGGGAAGAGGGCGGGGAGAGGGAAGAGGGAGGGGAGAGGAAAGAGGGAGGGGAGAGGGAAGAGAGAAGGGAGAGGGGCGCCCCCCTTCTCTTCTCCTTCCCCCTTCTCTCCCCTTTCCCCCTTATCTTCCCGCTCCCTCCGAAGAGGGCAAAGAATGCGCAAAACTTGTCATTTGCGCAACAAAAAAAAAAAAAAATTGGCGCTAAGTTTTGCACGACGGTATGATACGACCGGAAAAAGCAGTGCGTCCGGGTTTTCCGGTAGAACTTTTTTTTAGCTATATCACTTTCCCCCCTCCCTGCCCCCCTTTCCTCTCCCGCTCCGCTTGCTGGCTGACTAAGTCATCAAGTTGAGCGAGACTTTCGCTCCCGTCATTTCGACCAACAGAGCCAGCTGTCGGCACAGCACGTCCAGACGTTGCGAGGGCTTTGTGTCTTTTAACACATAGCCGCCGCGGGGCTAGGCACTGGTCGCCCCACCCCGTGCCGCAGCCAGAGACCGCCGAGCCCTAGCGGCGCTCAAGTCACAGCCCGCCGAAGCCCTTGACGCCGTAGACTACCTCGCCCAGCGGCGGCCACAAGAGGGGGGGGGGGGGGGAAGGTGCGAGCGCGTCTTTTGTTGCATCATAGGATGGCAGGTCAAGCAACCAAAAGCGGCCGCAATGGAGCGGCACTCCCAAGCCGAGCCCGCCCGCGCCCTCGTCGCGAGCGAGTTTCTGCAGCAGCAAGATCAGGCCTTCTTCTACGTCCGTGACGTAAGCGCCCCATAAACCGAGGGTCGCTGCAGTCGACTAGTCGCAGGTACCGCAAGGGCGGCACGGGGCCCGGCTGCGGTCACAGCGCGCTGACCCCGTGCGGCCCTTGCGGTACCTCGAGTCCAGGCCATACTTGTTCTGTAGCGTGACAGGCAAAGCCTGGAGCGGGCCCGCGCCGGGCCTGCCAAAAGAAGCACTGGCCAGAGCACAAACAGACGTACACCAGGAAAACTAAAATTTACTGGACGGCGTGCGAAAAAGATTTTTTGGTTTTATTAAAAGCTAGACAAATTCTTTTAATGTTAGCACTGAAAACTAGGTAACTAAGCAAGCAAGTTGGGAGAGACTTTCGCGCCGTCATTGCGACCAACGGAGCTAGCAGCTGCAAACGCAGCTGCTTCCAGTGGGTGTGGGGGGTGTAGTGCGCCGACAGAGGCCGCATCACACGCGGAGTGCCAGCTGTTGGCACAGCACGTCCAGACGTTGTGAGGGCTAGGCAAATCCTGCCCGCGCCTGAGAGCCGCCGGGGGTTCTTTGAGCTCCAACAACATCTTGTTCAACGGAGGATGCGCGGAGCCTTTGTACGCCGCCACGTAGCCGCCCAGCCTGCGCCGCACCAGCAAGCTGTAGCAGTCTCAAGAGGATGTTGCTACTGGCGTTCATGTCGCGTCCGTGCTGAAGAGCGCACTACTGGCAGCTGTACGTTTTCGCGGCTTTGACGTCTCGCCACAGCGCCCCCCTCCCCCCTCCTCCCCTCTTCTGCCTCTTTCCTCTCGCGCTCCCCGTTCTCAGTGCCAAGTGTAAGACCGTCGAGCTTTAATAAATTATTTTTTACACTTGTTGGCGCCCCTTCCCACCTCTAACCCGCTGGCGCGAGCTGGAAGGCCTGTGCAGAAGAGCACAAATAAGTAAACTTTTTTAAAAAAACCCACAGGGAGGGGGGGAGGGGAAGAGCGCAGAAGAAGCTACAAAAAAAAATGCATGTGTTATGGCCGAAAAAGTTAGCGTTTCCGGGCTTTTTGGCAATACTGCCTTTTTCGGTCATATCATTCCAGACGCACACATGCGCAAATTTGGCGACAAATTTGGTGCAAAAAAAAGGAAGAGCGAGAAAGAGAAAAATCCTGTTTGCACAAAAAAGTGGAGGGGAGAAGGAGGGGAGAGGGAGGGAAGAGGAAAGAGGGAGGGGAGAGGGAAGAGAGAGGGGCGCTCCTTTTCTCTTCTCCTTCCCCCTTTTTCCCTCGCTCACCTTTTTCTCCCCCCTCCCCCTTCTCTCCCCTCTCCCCCTTATCTTCCCGCTCCCTCCGAAGGGGGGAGGGAGTGCGCAAACTTGTCATTTGCGCAACAACAAAAAAATTTGGCGCTAATTTTTGCACGACTGTATGATACGAGCGGAAAAGGCAGTGTTTCCGGGTGTAGTGCGCCGACAGGGCCGCATCCACGCGGAGTGCCAGCTGTTGGCACAGCACGTCCAGACGTTGCGAGTGCTTTGTGTCTTCCAACACATAGCCGCCGCGGGGGCTAGGCAATTCCTGCCCGCACTGGTCGTGCCCTGAGAAGCCGCCAGGGTTTCTTTGAGCTCCAACAACATCTTGTTCAACGGAGGGTGCGCGGAGCCCTTGTACGCCGCGCCCTCGTCGCGACCACGCGCTGCAGCCGCGGCCAACACACCGTCCGTGGCCCTACCGGCAGCAACCAGGCCTTGTTCTACGTCCGTGACGTAAGCCCATTCGAAACTCGTTGAGACTTCGCACACCTCAAGCGTCGGGGCCAACAGTTCAAAGCACTCGCCCCATAACCGGGGGTCGCTGCAGTCAACTAGTCGCAGTCACCGCAAGCGCGGCACGGGGTCCGGCTGCGGCCACAGCGCGCTGACCCCGTGCGGCCCCGTGCGAGAAAAGCACTTCCTGCCAGTCGCTCTGAATACTTGAAATGCCGGTGCGGTGGCGCTTGCGCGGACGCATCTACTCCTAGCAAAAAAAGAAAAAGATTCCGGTAGAACTGCCTTTTTTTTCAACTATATCACTCTTAAGAAAATGGAAAAAAAGTTTTTTTTTAATATTTAAAACTCGACAAAGTCTTACACTTAACACTGACAACTAAGAGAGGCAAAAGAGGCGGGCCTTGCCCTCCCCTCTTTTCTCCCTTGTCGAGACTCCGGCTGAACGAGTACATTTTGCTTTGGTACTTTCTTGATGACACTTTTAGCGAAGGCGGCTTGGCGGTTTTTGTGCACGTGATATGGCCGCAAAAGGCTGCGTTTACGGGCTTTTTTGCAATGCTACCTTTTTCGGCCATATCATTCCAGGCGTACAGACATGCGCAAATTTGGCGACAAATTTGGTGCCAAAAAAAAAAAGAACGAGAAAGGGAGAAATCCTGTTCGCACAAAAAAGTAGAGGGGAGAAGTAGGGGAGGGGGAGGGGAGGGGGAGGGGGGAGGCAGACGGCTTCGCAGCGACGAGCATTCAGCCAGCGCTGAGCACAGATCCGCGCAAGTGAGATGCGGGCATTTCACAAAGCTTAGTTCTACTAGTGCAGGAAGCCGCGCCAGAACGACGGGCCCCTGACTAACGTCTCTAGGCAATCGTCTAAGCCCTCTAAAGCCAGGGGCAGGGCCATGCCTGTACTTAGTCACTTTGTGAACAGATTAAATTGGTGGCTTTTTTTTTGGTTTATTAAAAGCTAGACAATTTTTTTTTGTAAGCCTGACACAGTTCCGGCTAGCTAACTAAGCCAGCAAGTTGAGAGAGACTTTTGCCCCCGTCATTGTAACCAACGGAGCTAGCAGCTCTAGACGCAGCTGCTTCCAGTAGGGGTGGGAGTAGTGCCCCGACAGGGCGGCCTCCACGCGGAGCGCCAGCTCTTGGCACAGCACGTCAAGACGTTGCGAGGGCTCTGTATCTTCCAACACATAGCAGGAAATTTCGCTAAACGATTCTTGTCAGCGCTGGTCGTGGCCGAGAGCCGCCAGGGTTTCTTTGAGCTCTAACAACATCTTGTTCAACAGAGGGTGCGCGGGGCCCTTATACGCCGCCACTTCGAGGCGATCAAATAGCATCGCCACGTAGCCGGCCAGCCTGCGCCGCACCTTGCTGCCCTCAAACCACGGGCGGGCATAGGGCCACACGTTAGCGGACGGCACGGGGTTCTGGCGAGGATCGCGAGTGGCCGCTCCGAACGCCCCGTGTCACCCAGCGTGCCGGAACAAACCAGGAACGCCCACAGCTCTGGCCACACCCCTGGCGGAGCGGCGCGGCAGTCGCCCGCCCAGTCTCTGGCCGCAGCCAGGAACCGCCGAGCCCTGGCGGCGCTCAGCCACAGCGGGAAATTCTTGACGCCGTACGCTACCTCGCCCCGCGGCGACCGGAAGCAGCGCAGAATCGAAAATTTGCCCCGCAGCCCGTGTGTAGGCAGCGCGGGCCCGCGCGGAGGCCACAAGGGCGGAGGTGAGAGCGCGTCTTGTGTTCCGTCATCAGCACAGGACGACGGCAGATCCAGCAACCAGAAGCGGCCGCAATGGAGCGGCACGCCCAAGGAGCACAACCCGTGCCACACTAAGCGCTGCAATTCGAAAAGGCCCGGCAGATAACATCGCGCTTGCTCCCGTAGATAGGATTGGAGCCGGAAGCTGTGGAAAGAAAACTCTTGGGCGCCGAGCGCGCCCGGTCCCGTGAACAGGCGCTGGTACGACCGGCCCCAGGCCAAGATCCGCCGGCGCTGCACTTCACTGACGGGGTCGTCGTCGTCGGCGGCGGGAAGGGGCCGTAGGGCCAGCATGAGCCCCAGCCTGGACGGGAGGGGGCGCGATCCGGCGCTCCAGAGCTGTGCCAGGACGGCGCCGGCTGGGTGTTCGTCCTGCGAGTGCCAGGGCGGGCCGCGGTCGATTAGCATCAAGTGCGCGGGCGCCAACAGCCGCAGCGCCTCCAGGTCGGCCGCGCTTGGCTGGTCCCACAGATCGAGCTTGATTAGCCGCAGCTCTAGAAAAGAAGGAGAGTCGCCCCCTCGGGGCAGGAGCGCCCAGCGCAGCTGCTCCAGAACGCCGCGCTCCCACCGCGCGATGCGCTCGAAGTTGGGTCGTTCTGACATGTTGTCCGGGCAGACGCCCAGGCCGAGCACATAGGTTTGCAGCGCCGGGGTGCAGGTGCCGTCCCAGTCAAGCCCCCCCGCGCCCTCGTCGCGAGAGAGTTGCTGCAGCAGCCCGATCAAGTGTTGCGGCTGCAGGCCACCCCCGGCAACCACGCGCCGCAGCCGCTGCCAGCACACCTTCCGCGGCCCCACCGGCAGCACCAGGCCTTCTTCTACGTCCGTGACGTAAGCGCCCTCGAAACTCGTCGAAACCTCGCACACCTCGAGCGTCGGGGCCAACCGTTCAAAGCCCTCGCCCCACAACTGAGAGTCGCTGCAGTTGACTAGTCTCAGGCACCGCAAGGGCGGCACGGGGCCCGGCTGCGGCCACAGCGCGCTGACTCCGTGCGGCCCAACGTACACTGAGTTCAGGTGCAGTTCTTGTAAACCAGGGAGCAACAGGCGCAGCGCCTGCTCGAACGACTGCCTATAACTGGCTGCAAATTCTTCCGGGCCGTACCTGTGCTGTAGCGTGACAGACAAAGCCTGGAGCGGGCCCGCGCCACAGTCTACCCAAGCCCCTAAGAGCTCGGCGGACGCGTACGAATCGCAGTCCAGGGACAGATGCGTGACGTGGCGGAACCAGGGAAGGGCCAGCTGCAACAGGCGCCGCCTGCGTGAAAGAAGCGGGACCTGTACGGGATTATGGTCCCGGCTGTACTCGAGCGTGAGCGACGTGCAGAGCTGAGGGTAAACCTCGGCGGCCGCCACGACTTCCTCGAGCAGGTCGGTCTTGGACGTGGCATAGCCCAGGGCCAGCGCCAGCCACCGCTGCGGCAACAGGTAGGCACGCAGCTGCTGCTGCCAGACTCTCGACGTCCGCAGCAGCGTCACCAGGTCCTGTCGCGCCAGCAGCCCCGCCCCGTGCGAGAAGAACACTTCCTGCCAGTCGCTCAGTACACTAGAAACGCCGGTGCGGTGGCGCTTGCGCGGACGCATCTGCTCCTCGCAAAAAAAGAAAAAAGATTGCGGTGGTTTCAGGTTTTCCGATAGAACCGCATTTTTTTAGCTATATCACTCTTAAGAAAATGGAAAAAAAAAGTTTTTTTTAATTAAAACTCGTCCCCCTGTTTCCCCCGCTCCCCTTTTTCTCCTCCCCTCCCCCTTCTCTCCCCCCTCCCTCCGAAGGGGGGAGGGGGTCTAAAAAACTTGTCATTTGCGCAAAAAAAAAAAAAAAAAAAAAAAATAGCGCGCGCTTTTCTTCCGCGGGAAAACATTTTGATTTATGTTTTCCCACGGAAAGATGCCGGAGCGGCCCGTTCATTTGGCGCTAAGTGTTGCGCTACTGTATGATACGACCGGGAAAAACAGTGCTTCCAGGTTTTTCCGGTAGAACTACCTTTTTTACATTCAGGCGCAATGAAAAAGATTCTTTATAAAAAACAAAAATATATACATGATGCTTTTGCATCGAGTGTCGCCTATGCAAAGGGGTGTGTACATGAATGACGAGCCTAGGCAAAGTGAGAGGAAGGTAGATGATGTGAACCTGCAAGTCGCTTCTAGCTTGACGGAGGTTCAGAATCGCTTTGCTCGGGATGTTCTGACAACGGAAGAGCGCCAGTTCCCGCAGGGGCCGAAGCACACTCAACTTTTCTAAGCCACGCAAGCCGTTGCAGTCACAGAACATCAGCCGTCGCAGCGACGGGGTATTCAGCCAGCGCTGAGAACAGATCCGCGCAGGCGAGCTGCGGGCATTTCAAAAAACCTAGTTCTACTAGTGCTGGAAGCCGCGCCAGGTCTCTCAGAGTTGGACCGCCGCTCAAATCCGAGACCGTGATTTTAAGACTTTCTAGTTTCAGGTCGAACAAGCCCAGAAAGCCAACGCCCTTAATGTTCATACAATAGGACAAATCTAGTTCGCGTGGGAAAGAAAGATTTGCCAATTGAGATAGGTCGGCGTCTGTGAAGCCGAGGCAGCCCGTGAGGTTCAGACGCTTTAGTCGGGTTAGCTCTGAAAGTCGATCCAATACAATGCCGGTGGGCGTTGCCTCCAGCCTAAGCTCTTCCAATTGACGAAGCTTCCGCAGGTACCCTACTCCTTCGTTGTTGATTCTGCCACAGCCGACTAGTTCTAACCGCCTGAGAGTTTCGATACCTCTCAAGTGCTCCAGCCCCGTGCCCGCCAGCTGAGAACAACGCTTTACAATTAGGACCTCTAGCTGCTCCAAAGCCCTCCAGGTGCTCAGCTTGCTATCTGTTAGATCAAAACAAGTATCAAACCTCAAACAGGTCAGCGCGGATAGATGCGGGCTTTGATAGTAGCCATTGCACGCGCCAGTCAGGTACGTGCTGGCTTTCTACGAACAACTTGTGTACTTGCAGCCCTCTGAGCAGGGCCAGCGCAGCTCCCATCGCTCCCACACCAAAACAAGCTTGGGTTACACGGACGCTAGCAAGAACCTTGTGCCGGCCTATCCGAAGTCCCTCGAGAAGGTCCATATGGTCTGCATTAGACAAATCAAGCTCGGGCGGGGCATAGCCGTGCCAGAACGACGGGCTCTTAACTAACGCCAAAAGCCACTTGCAAGACCACGCCAGACCTACTAGACTACTAGGCACCAAATCCCTCAGGATCAGCCAAACGTCTCTAGGCAATCGTCTAAGCCCGTGACACTCTGACGAGACGTCTATTTCCAGGCGCGGACGTTGGCGTGGCACTTCTTTGCTCATGTTTTGAGTACTACTTTGGCGCCTCTCTGCCCCCTTGTATCGTCCGGGCGCACACTGCGGGGAGGACGGCAGGGGGTGTGCACGATCGCGCACTGCGGTGGTGGGGGGGGGGGGGGGCGCCCCAGGTTAAGCTGTCAGCTCTGCAAGCACGGGTCGAGCTCATGAGACGGCGCCGGAGCAAAAAGTGGTAAGGCTGGATTTCTTCTAAAGCTCCAGCCGAAATATATATAGTCAGCTTTGCCGGCTGGTCGCTGACAGTAGCTGTAAACAAATCAGTCCAATAAAAAAGGCACGTTTTCATTCCACTTCGGGCATTGCCTCGACGACGACGGTGTCAATTGCGGGCTTCGACGCAAGTAGGCAAAAGACAGGAACGGCAAGCGTCCCCTGAGACTAGGCCCCGACTAGTAACCCTTTGGCACCCCCTTTCGCCTACTCCTTGAGCCCCCCTGGGCTCAGGGGAGGGTGCCAGACGCTCACAAGCAGCCCAACCCCTACAAACACAGCCTCTGCCTCAGCGTCGCTGTCGAGCTCGGCGTCTTCGTCTCGCTCCGTGTCTTTATCTAGCTCGGCATCGTCATCTAGCACGCGTTCCGCGACGCCTAGCATCTCCAGCTCGCCCTCGGCGACCGCTTCCGCGACGCCATCAGTGACGCCGACCCTGTCGTCGATGCCGGTGCCAGTTACAGCGCCTACACAGACTGGAGTGTGGCTGTTGCAGTTCAATAATGCCGCTGCAAGCTACGCTATGGATTACAACACAGCTACTAGCTACACGAGCACTACCACCAGCGACTATGTCACCCAGCTTACGTCCGACGCCACAAGAAATTTGTTTTATTGCCAAACGAGCAAAACACCGCACACGATCCTGGGGGTACCGAACGGTGTTTTGGATTCCCCGGCGGGGCAGGCGCTGTACCTGCAATCATGGTCGACGGGCGCCAGGATTGCAACAATCGAGGTTTGTTCCACCATACCAGGTGCCAGCGGTGAATACGCGGGCCCCGCGGCGCTGTGCGTAGCGGGTTCTAACAAAGGCAACTATTGGTACTACGTCAAGTACTACACTAATACGAACGTGGATCTGAGCGGTGGGCGCATAAATACCGGCGTAAGCCCGTACTGCACTCGATTTTCGGACCTGGATTCTGCTACGCCTTATACATACTACCGGCATTACAAGCTAATCATTCCCCTGATGTTCTACAAGCTCCCCGCGGGCGGGATTTGAGAACGTGTTTATTCACGCGAATAGCCCGGCCATGTTGAGTGATATCGCGCATGAATTCGCCATACGAATTAAAGCCCGCCTTGTCTTTTTCCTCAAAAAATCAGCGATTGTAAGCTCATGTTCCAGGCCCCGGACATTTGGTAAATCAGAGGGGGTTTTTGCGGCTGTGCACATTATAAACGGAGAACGCCGGATATGTCGAGGTTTTTCTTGAGGAATTCTCCGAGTGCTTGTTTGAGGTCTGCTTTTTCAGTCCTGCCGAGTGAGGCTATCTCCTTGGTCGTCCACCCTGTGATAAAGTTAGTCACGTTGAAGGACCTGATGTCATTGGTAATGAAAAAGCATTCGCTGGTGAACTCTGCCGTGTCACACAAAACTTTTTTCCAGTTTTTTGCCGGAAGCTGTACTTTCGATTCCAATTCTGCAACGGTGTACAAAGCTCGCTGAGGCTTTTTGCCACAGCTCTGACAAAGTACCGCCATGACACCAAGTTTTTGTATATTTTTTTAAATCTACTAATAAAACAAAGAGGGGAGAGGAGCAGTGCGCGGACAGGGCCGTATCATCCACGCGGAATGCCAGCTGTTTGGCACAGCACGTCCAGACTTTGCGAGGGCTTTGTGTCTTCCAACACATAACCACGAGGTCCTTGACGCCACACTTAGCACTGAGAACTAAGACAGGCGGCTTGGCGGCTTCGTGATATGGCTGAAAAAGGCAGCGCCTCCTGGTTTTTGGGCAATACTGCCTTTTTCGGCCATATCATTCAAGGCGCACACATACGCCAAATTCGGCGACAAATTTGGCACACAAAAAAAGAAGAGCGAGAAAGAGAAAAATCCTGCTTGCAAAAAAAAGTGGAGGGAAGGAAGGAGGGGAGAGGGAGAGAAGAGGGGAGGGGGGAGGGGAAGGGCGCCCCCTCCCCCTTTATTTCGTCTTCCCCTTCATTTTGTTTACGACATGGGGGTGAACGTACACCTCAAGTGCCTCATGTGCGATGGCCATCTTTTTGTGATCCGTCGCTAGACTCAGCTCATAACCTCATAAGAGTCAGTAGCGTTGAAGGGATCAATATCGTTCTTTTCTCCTCTTTTTACTCCATATATCACTCGCAGTGCGGCGCAATCAATCACAGCCCCCATCGTAGCCAATTGGTCATACGATAGTAATATTGACCCGTGGTAACCGGGGACGACATAAAGGTCCATGCGGTATACTCGTGCGGATTTTAATTTAAAGGTCAGTGTGATGATTCCCGTGATGACCGTCCGGCTACCCACTCCCTTCAGAGTGCCAGTCGAATTTTTCATATTTCCGTCCACCCAGTCCCGGTATCGATTAAAAAACTTCCGGCCGACAATATTAATATTCGCCATCGTATCATTACCAACTTTTAATATTGTCTTCAATGTTTCACAATAAAGTTCCGTATAACACAGAGCATCGGGCCTGTGTATATTGACTGCGAGAACAAGAACTTTATGGTCCAAATTTTGGAGTCTTGTCTCTAAGTTTTTCAACTCCTCCTTCTTCTCCTCCTGCTTCACCTCATTAATATTGTTATTATTCTGCGGTACTGGTGCGTTTACTATGTGAGCGACATTGTCTTGTGGCACTTGAGTACACACATTGTCTTTTTGCTCGCCACCCGCCGCGATCGTAGACATTGAGTCTGTTCGTGGTTGTTTGCTTGGCAGAGGCGATACGTCTGCCATTGGCCTCCTCGCCTCCATCGCAAGTCTCGCCTTCCTATTTGCATCAGTTATCATTGGTAACCGTGATGTATGAACGGGTATGAGACTACCTTGGGGCTGCAGTCTCTGTGTACCCACATCTTTGTATTCAGATTCAGGAAGCGTTGGCCCAGTCTGCACAACAGCATTAGAAAGCACTGTGACTTTAGGGTTAAACTTCACAGTCTTCTCCTTCCTCTCTTCTTCCCCCTCCAGTCATTCCACCACCTCGAAACGATTACCTTGAGTAGTGTCCGGGTAGGATGACGTATCGGTCTCCGAGGCAGTGTTGTAGGCCTGAGCTCGACCGAAATTCGGGTTGGAGCTTGCCCATGAGCCTCCTCCTCCTCTTGGTGGGGGGGCTGGAGCTCGAACAGCTCTCCCTCCATAAGGGGTATATCCCCGACCTCCTCCTCTTCCTCTCTGAGGGGTTCCTTGCCACCTCGAGGCTCCTCTCCATGTTCCTCCTCCTCGTCCTCCTCCTGCTCCTCCTCCTCGTCCTCTTTGAGAGGCCTTTAAGTTCTTTTGTCTCTCCCTTTCCTCCTTCTTCTCCTTCATCCTCTTCATGTAGGTAATGATTGCCTCTCGTAACTCCTCATCACACATATTGGCGTACCAACCTTCGTTCGCAGCGGCAATCTGAAGCATGTTGAAAAGGCCCGGTTCCTTGCCTTCCGTCCTGCTCAGAAAGTTTGACCTTGCTGTTGGGTTCTGCCTATCATGATTGAAAGAGCAGTCTCTGTTCTCCATCTGTGCCTTACACTGCAAGCCCGCGAATCACCTCCAACATGCGGTCTTCAGGTCTGGCTCTCTCTGTCTCTTCCAACCGGCAACTCTGTTTGTGTACGTGGCTTGTGCGCCAACAGGTACACCGCCTGCCTGTGCCGTATGTGCCTCCGTGAGCGAGTCCATGTTTGAGCATGCACTCATCACTTCTTGAAACAGTGCTGACGGAGCAACGCTTTGAACCGTATTTTCGAACACGTGTGTCTCGAGGAAGTTCTTGGACTTCACTGAGCTAAACGTCGAGCATTGTTGTATGAGCTGAGTAAGCTTACTCGGGTTAACTGTGTGTAACGCCGAGAAGAAATAGAGGATGATCGACTTGCGGCCATAGAATAGCCCATAGGAGGAAACTACCTCCGTAAGGGTCGCCGCCAAGCCAACAGCACTCCTCAAACTCATCGCCACTGTCTCAAAGATTTCAAATCCTACGAGAGCACCAGTGCAGAGATGCTGGTATCCATGAGATTGAAAGTATGAAATGAGTGTGGCCACCGCCGGTTCACACTGAGCGTCTAGGCCTGTTGCATTGTTTCTCTTAATTTCCTCCTTCTTTCTCAAAAACTTGTACTGTGTCAGATCAAATCCCTCCGAGACTAGAGATTGGTCAAAAACAGTAACAAGGGCCTCGTATTCCTGCGTTTCGTCGCAAGGAAAAGCCTTCATGCAGGCATTGATCTCTTTGAGCTTGCTCAAAAGCGAAGCATCAGAGTCTTTGTCTGAGCTCGTCTTGGCATATAGCATGAGACTTGCCACTCCTCCTTTCTTCCCCTTGAAGGCATTTATGATATTTTGTCTGTGCTTCTTCTCCGTGTTTGTGACCACCACCGTAGTTGAGCCCGGGGTGCAGGGGCTGGTGGGGCAGGAGCTGGTGGGGTCAAATATGTCGGAGGGTGTGCCTTTGCACCACTCACTTTTGCTTTCATTCTCTCCAGTCTCATCGTCTTCTCGAACTCCTCATTCTCTTTCGCCTTCTTCTTCTCAGATATCACCAGCTTTTGAGCATGAGTGATAAAGGCCACCAATTCAGAAGCAGATCTGAGAAAATTATATTTCTCCACATATTAGCCAACACCTGCTTTATTGGCGACCGGTGGTGCGTTACTAAGTGATTTAAGGACAGAGTGATCCTTGGTAGGAATCCATCTCTTCCATGCATCCTTATGCAGTAACGCACCCATCAACAGTCTGATCTTGGTCAGAACTCTGTCGGTCTTCTCTAACTCATCAATCACAGGATGAGTTTCTCCTGCTGCCTGAATGCTTTTTTCCATCTCTGCCTTTCCCTCCTCCAAGGCCTTCATTTCCATCGTTAAAAAAATGAAATATGCCACTCGAGTTTTTCGAACCCAGATTGGTCTTCATTTTTGTTACATCGACTGCCTCCTGACCAGTCGCGAGGAATCTGGCCGTTGCTCTTGGGTTTGTGTACTGGAGGTAACCCTCACATCGTGGGCCGTATGAACGTTCCCAAATCAGGGTTTGAGTGTACACCCCAAAGATAGCATCGAGTAATTCAAGGTGGGTGTGTGTGTCCCCAAACTTGATATGCTGTATCTTCTTTCTCTTTTCTGGATCAGAGACCGGTTTGCAGAGAAGCTGTGCTGTGTTTGATAATAGGATATAGACATCCTTTTTAGCACGACTTTTCTCTCTTCTTTGATCCTGAGGGATCCACACATAGGTATCCTTCTCTCCCCCCATCTTGTTGTCAAACTCTTTTTTTGTGAGGTCATAGTGGTCTTGCACCCACTGTTGTTCCTCCACTGTGATCTCCTCTCCATCACTATGAATCAAGTCGATCATTTTTCGTCCTCCTCCCGTGTAGGCAGGTGGTAAGGGATTACCATATGCTCCTCCTCCTCCCGTCTCTTCTTGTTCAAATCCTCCTTCATCTTCGTCTCCTCCATATCTTCCTTCATCATCCCAGCCCTCTTCTACTCCTCCTCCTACTCCTTCATCTCCTCCTCCTCCTCCTCCTTCATTCAGTCCTCTTCCTCCTCCTCCTCCTGCTTCTTCTTCTTCTCTTCTTTGTTCTGCCTCCGAGAATTCACTCACTTCGGCGGTCTCTGTCGACATGATGTCGTAGTAGTAATTAACAGGAGGACAGTGTCAGCTCCTATGTTTGGTTTTTGTTTGTTTGTGTTCTGTTCCTCCTTCAGTCGATTGACTAGTGAAGAGAGAAACTAATAGAGAGGGTAGAGTGAGATTCCCTGTCCTCTATGAAACACTGTTTGTATGTTTGTTTTTGTTTGAGAAAAATAGTCTTTGAGACTTTCTCAGATTTCTTGTTCTCCTTACTCAGATTACTTTCTCCTCCTTCTTTTCTATATTGTATCTAGTATGAGGCACTTGGACCTACACACAGATAGTAATAGAGAAGCTAGAAAAGCTCTCCTTGAGAAGTTGACAGTCGGTCTGATAGGTTCTCAGACCTACCTTTAGAAAACGATCAGAGAGTTGCAAAAATATTCTGACGTATGTGTGAGATAATGCAGATAAATGCACAAACTAAAAGGGTAGAGTGTTGTGCTCCTGTCCCTATGCTTGTTTGTGTTTTGTGTGTGTTCCTTCACTCTTCTGTCCACCTCCTTCTTCTTGGTCTCTGTGTGAGAACAGCAAGAACGACAGAGAGTTTGTATCTGATGTATCCTTGTGAGCACACAGATATGGATTGGGCTAGAGGGTACGAGACCTGCTTGAGACCAATCAAATTATTTGTTTTGTGAAAGAGTTATGAGGGAGCTGTGTTGGAGTATTTGTTTTCGTCTGACGTCCCCGTGTGAGACAGGTCAGTGAAAATTCACTCTGTTGCCTGTGTGGTAAAGCAGAAAGAAATCACCCTAGTGATGTGGAATCCAAATGTAATGCCCCCAACGATAGCTCGTAAAAAGTCGGTAATACAACCAAACACATTCCTCAAAAGATGAGAATGATGTCTCGTTATATTAGCTCAGTGAAGCCAAAAAGGAAAACTGTAACAGACCAGGAATAAAATGGTATCAGGTCCAATCCTGACAAATAATACTGAAAAACAAGCTGGTGCACCTGTCACCAGGAAAAGGTACTTTTTACCGGCTATCCGGGGGGTGATGCCTACAGAGGCAACCCTATACAATATTAATAGCTACCTTGCCTGAGTCTGTGTCATACGTAATTTCATGACCCACTTCTGTTCATTAGTGTTGGCTTTGCTATTTGAGTCATCAAAATTTACTATATTAAAGTTCACTACTATTACTCCAATACTGGGCCTTTACCCCAACACCCAACCTGGAAGCACTGAGTCCGAATCTCCGTCAACTCTTCGGAATCTGTTAGATCTACTTTAATTAGCATATAAAAATCGCGACGTTTTCCTCACGCCCAGTAAGTTGCAACTTTAGTGGCTTATTCTACCGACTTTTCTTCCTCACGCCCAGTATAGTTGGCACTTTAGTGGCTTATTCTACCAGACTTTTCTTCCTCACGCCCAGTTGCCACTTTAGTGGCTCTACCCAACTTTTCTTCCACGCCACCTATTTTGCAACCTCAGACCGGAACATAACAAGTGTCTAAATTTCTGCAATGATATGATAGTAAAGATGATATTTCGACAAACATATTTGTTGCGTTAGCGCTGATAATACATGATTGCAGTATAAAGTAGTATAGGGTGCCACTTCGGCACACTTTTTCAGCGCAGTTTCACCAGAGAAACCACACAAAGAGCAGTTATTTAGTTTTAATGTTACCTATTTATAACAAATACAGACAGACAAAAGAAAGAAAAACTGCTATCTGTAAATAATTATTATTTAAATAAATAAAATAAAGACACATATAGGATAGTATGACAAACGAAGATACTCAGAGATTTAGAATGTCCAGAGGTTGTGTTATGGTAAAGAATAACAAAAAGAGACCAATAGTAAAAGTTCAATGGAGAGAAGCAGGAAAGGTTATGTGTAAGAGTTTCTGTATCGGAAAGAAAAAATCAAAAGAGCAAGCATTGGAAGAAGCAAAGAAGTATCATGATAAAAATATAATACCTAAATACGAGGAATGTATAGCATGGTGCTCAAAATACACTGCGATCCTTACTTAATTTAAGTAATTTTGGGCGGTCGGTGTATCAATTTTATACCCCCTTACCTTCGGTTTGATATATAGCACATCCCGACCCCTGACAGACTTGATTTCGTAATTTATCGTATATTCCCTTAATCTATCCAACCTGTTGACCTTGCCGTTATATGTGTGTGTCTCCATATTTGATAATAATATATCAATGAAAATATAATTTTATAAAATTAAAATATTTGCTGCCTCAATCGGTCGTCCCCTCGTGGCCTCGTGTGTGTCCTATATATAAGGACACTCACTTGTCTTTAAATAGAAATTCAGTGGTTCCCGCAGAGAAACCTTTTTGATTACTGATACATACCATACCCGCAACCGCAATGGCAGTTATGTTTCATGTATCCGCACATATTACATCTATCATCACAAGTGGCTTCGCTCACATCATCTTTCTTTATTCTCTCCATATACTCTTTGCTTGGCCTTGGAGGAACTGGATGTTTTTCTTTTTCTGTCGCTGAAATATGTTTCTGAGACTTCATATGTCGCTTTATTTCCATTATGTATTTCAGCACCACATCCACACTTAAAATCTTTATGCTTCTAAATTTTTTTTCTTTTTTCATTATTCTTGTTTCTTTATCGTAATTAATTTTTCATTCCTCGTATTTAGGTATTATATTTTTCTCTTGATACTTCTTTGCTTCTTCCAATGCTTGCTCTTTTGATTTTTCTTTCCGATACAGAAACTCTTACACATAACATTTCCTGCTTCTCTCCATTGAACTTTTACCATTGGTCTCTTTTCGTTATTCTTTACCATAACATAACCTCTGGACATTCTAAATCTCTGAGTGTCTTCGTCTGTCATACTATCCTATATGTGTCTTTATTTTATTTATTTAAATAATAATTATTTACAGATAGCAGTTTTTCTTTCTTTTGTCTGTCTGTATTTGTTATAAATAGGTAACATTAAAACTAAATAACTGCTCTTTGTGTGGTTTCTCTGGTGAAACTGCGCTGAAAAAGTGTGCCGAAGTGGCACCCTATACTACTTTATACTGCAATCATGTATTATCAGCGCTAACGCAACAAATATGTTTGTCGAAATATCATCTTTACTATCATATCATTGCACAAATTTAGACACTTATTATGTTCCGGTCTGAGGTTGCAAAATAGGTGGCGTGGAAGAAAAGTTGGGTAGAGCCACTAAAGTGGCAACTGGGCGTGAGGAAGAAAAGTCTGGTAGAATAAGCCACTAAAGTGCCAACTATACTGGGCGTGAGGAAGAAAAGTCGGTAGAATAAGCCACTAAAGTTGCAACTTACTGGGCGTGAGGAAAACGTCGCGATTTTTATATGCTAATTAAAGTAGATCTAACAGATTCCGAAGAGTTGACGGAGATTCGGACTCAGTGCTTCCAGGTTGGGTGTTGGGGTAAAGGCCCAGTATTGGAGTAATAGTAGTGAACTTTAATATAGTAAATTTTGATGACTCAAATAGCAAAGCCAACACTAATGAACAGAAGTGGGTCATGAAATTACGTATGACACAGACTCAGGCAAGGTAGCTATTAATATTGTATAGGGTTGCCTCTGTAGA
>WBZZ01006551.1:255000-297500 GCA_019918135.1 Paulinella micropora | reverse complement strand
ATGCTGATATAGTTTCTTTGGAATTCACGCAAATATTTGCGTTAGGGGACTGTCCTGAATGCGAAAATTCCTCGTTTTTTTAGCCTGTTTTCTGCACCCTCGTCGGAATAAATCATGGTTTGTGTGAACCAGGAGTTGGGAGCTCATATTGACAGGGTGGCTAGCCCCAGACTCGATCTTGACGCTGGTAATTTTTTTGAAATTCACGCAAATATTTGCGTTAGGGGAGTGTCCTGAATGCCAAAATTCCTTTTTTTTTAAAGCCTATTTTCTGCTCTCCCATCGGAATAAATCATGGTTTGTGGTAACCAGGAGTTGGGAGCTCATATTGGCAGGGTGGTTAGCAGCAGACTCGATCTTGATGCTGGTATAGTTTTTTCGGAATTCACATAAATATTTACGTTTGGGGAGTGTCCTGAATACCCGATTTCCTTGTTTTTTGGGAGTACTTGCCGGTACCTCAGGCAATTGAACGTACCCTGTCGACGGGGCAGGGGGGGGTCCGGGGTGCCCTCCACCCGGGAACCCCAGCCCGGCGATTGTACGTACCCGTTTTGGTCGCGGGTGGCACCCACACCAGAAAATTGAGGTTTTGTCCCACCAGCCGCCCTCCGGAAATTGAACGTACCCTGTCGACGGGAAAGGGGGCCAGCCCGGCGATTGTACGTACCAGTTTTGGTCGCGGGTGGCACCCACACCAGAAAATTGAGGTCTTGTGCCACCAGAGCTGTTTGCGCACACCAGAGGGAGTTAGCGGCTGTTATTTATCTGACACTTCTTGATGAGCTCTCTTCGAAAATATAAAAATGTGGCGCCTGGTGGCCTACACACCGGGAAATTGAGGTTTTTGCGCCATCAGGCGCCGTTTGCGCACACCCGAGGGAGTTTGAGGCTGATGTTTGGTGTACCCGACACCTCTGGGTGCACTCTCTTCGGAGATAAAAAAATTTTGGTGGCGGGTGGCACAAAAATCAGAGATTTTAGGTTTTTGTGCCACCAGAGCTTACACTTGCGTTCTTCTGGTACCTCGTGCAATTGAACGTACCCTGTCGACGGGAAAGGGGGGGTCCGGGGGGCCCTCCCCCCCCCGGGAACCCCAGCCCGGCAATCGTACGTACCCCACGCGAACGAATTAGCCGGCACCAAAATGAATGGCTGAGAATGCTCCAAGGCTCTTCGAGTTGTGTTGGAAGGGTTTATGTTGTTACCTCCGGCAATAGATCATACCCTGTCGACTGTGGAAAGGGGTGAGTCCGGGGGCCCTTCCTCCGGGAACCCCAGCCCCGCAATTGTACGTACCCGAAGCGAATTTGTCTGCACCAAAATGAATGGCTGAGATTGCCCCAAGGCTGTAAAAGTTGTGCATGTGAGAATGATCAGAAAAGCGACCTTGGCAAGAGGAGGGGCGCGAAGCGCACCGCAAATCATCCTTTCAGTTGTTGGCGCAGCCCCTAGTTATTATCATTATCATTATTATTATTATTATTATTAATTGGACACCGTGATAGCCCAGTGGTCAAGTTCTACCATCTGGGCCCTGTCACCAGTTCGATTCCCGTCGGTGCCACCAGTATTTTCATTGAACATACCGATCCGTCTGGACCAGTATTTTCATTGAACATACCGGCCCCCGTCTGGAAGTGTTGGAACTGCCCTTGCGGGGGTGTCATTAGAGCTTATCGTCAATTCTTCGTACTCCCCTCACGGGTGAGACGATGGAGGCGCATGTGCAGAAATGCATCAGCCATTGACAGAGAGGCACTATTATTATTATTATTATTATTGTTAAGGTCTACCATCTGGGCCCTGTCGCCAGTTCGATTTTCGTCGGTGCCAGTATTTTCAAAGGATATTTTCTTTGAAAGTATTGGTCTGTCTGGAAGGCTTGGAGCTGCCTTGCGGGGGTGTCAGTAGAGCCTATCGTCAAATCTTCGTACTCCCCTCGCGGGTGAGACGATGGAGGCACATGTGCAGAAATGCATTCGCCATTGACTGAGACGCACTATTATTATGATTATTATTATTATTATTATTTGGACACCGTGATAGCCCAGTGGTCAAGTTCTACCATCTGAGCCCTGTCGCCAGTTCGATTCCCGTCGGTGCCACCAGTATTTTCATTGAACATACCGGTCTATTTCTGGACCAGTATTTTCATTGAACATACCGGCCCGTCTGGAAGTGTTGGAACTGCCCTTGCGGGGGTGTCATTAGAGCTTATCGTCAATTCTTCGTACTCCCCTCACGGGTGAGACGATGGAGGCGCATGTGCAGAAATGCATCAGCCATTGACAGAGAAGCACTATTATTATTATTATTATTATTATTATTATTATTATTATTATTATTATGGACACCGTGATAGCCCAGTGGTCAAGTTCTACCATCTGGGCCCTGTCGCCAGTTCGATTCCCGTCGGTGCCACCAGTATTTTCATTGAACATACCGATCCGTCTGGACCAGTATTTTCATTGAACATACCGGCCCGTCTGGAAGTGTTGGAACTGCCCTTGCGGGGGTGTCATTAGAGCTTATCGTCAATTCTTCGTACTCCCCTCACGGGTGAGACGATGGAGGCGCATGTGCAGAAATGCATCAGCCATTGACAGAGAAGCACTATTATTATTATTATTATTATTATTATTATTATGGACACCGTGATAGCCCAGTGGTCAAGTTCTACCATCTGGGCCCTGTCGCCAGTTCGATTCCCGTCGGTGCCACCAGTATTTTCATTGAACATACCGGTCTATTTCTGGACCAGTATTTTCATTGAACATACCGGCCCGTCTGGAAGTGTTGGAACTGCCCTTGCGGGGGTGTCATTAGAGCTTATCGTCAATTCTTCGTACTCCCCTCACGGGTGAGACGATGGAGGCGCATGTGCAGAAATGCATCAGCCATTGACAGAGAAGCACTATTATTATTATTATTATTATTATTATTATTTTGGAGTGTTGACTGTGACATATTTGAGGGAAATCCCGATGAAAAAGCCCAGTCACACTTGCTAAACAGAGTTCCAGCCCAATGGCCTCAAGGCGTTAAACTGTGACGCCAACTCATAACCCTTTGGTGGTAGATGCTGGGGAGGAGGGTCGTTGCGCGCGTAAAAGATCTTAAACTCCGCATATGCTGGTTGATAGCCCAGGACCCAGCAGACACCAGATTGTTATGGGTGGGGTTTCGAGGCAGCTCTAGCAACCGCGCTTGGTGTATGCACTTGCACATTCGGTGACGTCTTGCAAGAGGTTGCTGGGACTGCGGAATAACCTCGGCTTAGTGCAGTCTTGCCCTCAGGAGCTCCATCGGTGGCCCCGATCATCAGGCGAGAGACTGACACGGGGGGGTGGAGGACCTCGAACAAGGGTATTGGAGGCTTATGTCCGTTGAGGATATGCCATTAGCTGCATCAGTACGCCTCAGATATAGTAAATATTATTATTATTATTATTGTTATTATTGTTATTATTATTACTATTATTGGACACCGTGATAGCCCAGTGGTCAAGTTCTACCATCTGGGCCCTGTCGCCAGTTCGATTCCCGTCGGTGCCACCAGTATTTTCATTGAACATACCGGTCCGTCTGGAAGTGTCGGAACTTCCCGTGCGGGGGTGTCATTAGAGCCTATCGTCAATTCTTCGTACTCCCCTCACGGGTGAGACGATGGAGGCGCATGTGCAGATTTGCATCAGCCATTGACAGAGAAGCACTATTGTCATTATTATTATTATTGTTATTATTATCATTATCACTATTATTATTATTATTATTATTATTATTATTATTTAGGGAGTACATAGGCCATCGGTCCTTTCCATGGGCTGATTGGTATAAAGCTCCTAGAGTGATGTTCTATGCCGTCACTTCCTTTATTCCACCGATTGGTGTGGAGACTTTCCTTATGGAATGGAGGACTGGATGCACATGGCCTTTTGGCTCAGCAATTGGCAGGAGATACACTATTATTATTATTATTATTATTATTATTATTATTATTATTAATATTATTATTATTGCTACTAATACTAGTGCTAGTACTACTAATGCTACTAGTACTACTTCTACTTCTACTGCTACATCTACAACTACTACTATTACTACTACTACTACTACTACTACTACTACTACTACTACTACTACTACTACTACTACTGCTACTTCTACTACTACTACTTCTACTACTACTACTACTACGACTACTACTACTACTACTACTACTAGAAGCGCAGTCTCTTGGTAGATTACTTTGTACTCTTCTGTGCTGTTTGTATCTGTGATATTCCTTACCGGCAGCGCTTCTGCTATTGTCACAACTGCTGCACCACTAATACTACACCATCAACTTCCATTAATATTACCTCTTCCGTCTACTATATTCCTACTACCACTTTTACATCTTACAGCTACTGCTGTTCTACGATTTCTCTTTGTGCTTTGTGGTGTCCTTCTGCATCTGTCCTTCTTCATCTTGGCCTTTTCTTGTGCTAGTACTACCATGACCCCCACTGTTACAACAACTACTCCTACTCTTACTATCCCTCTTTAAGTTTCCTCCTGATTCCATCATTATTCTCTCATTGCCTTTCTTGTTGTCGGAACAGTTTCAGAGATTCTGTTTGCTGCAATCTTCTTGCTGTCATGAAATGCTGCGGCATCTTGAATCATGGCTTTTCCTCACAGCCGAACTCCTCGTTTTCGCTCTCTACCATCACCTTCTATCTCATATGAGATGCGCTTCCTATGCCTCCCTGCTCAAGAAAATCCCTCTCGTCACCTGGCCTTATCCCAAATTCGTGGATCGCGTTCAAGGCTGGTGTGTCTGGGACACGTCACGGGATATATCCAAAGACTTTGTCACCTTAACGTTCCCGAACTCGATGAGTTTGCTATCGGGCACGGATTTCTTGCAAGCGGCACCTGTGACTCCTCGCAGTGTAGTACCACGCATAATGCATCATGTTTGGCGAGATCGGCGCGTGCCAGTGTTTGCAGAGAGGCCTTGGTTGCTGTACCTGCGCTCGTGGCTTCAATGCTTCCCTACTCCTAACTGGACCCATGTACTGTGGGTCGATGCAGAACTTCCTCTCTTTGTTGGCAGATATTATCCTGACTTTCTGGACACATATTTGGCTTACGACAGCAACATCATGCGGAGCGACTCAGCGCGAATACTACTCTTGGACTCTTTTGGCGGTCTCTATGCGGATATGGACTGCGAATGTTTCAAAGAGTTCGAGCAACTTTTGATTGACGTTGGAGAATCCTTTGGTGTAGCGGCGCTGCAGGTGCCTTACATGAAAGGCATGCAGAATTCCCTTATGTACTCACCACCCGGTCCATCCCAGTCGTTTTGAAACTGCTTTCACAAGTGTTTTGTATCTAGGGCATCCTCTTTGGACCCGTGTCAAGTACTATCTAGAGCATCAGAGGTGGTTTACTATCAGTATGCATTCCAAGACAGGCAGCAACCTGTTAGTGGCTGCTAGTCACGACCTTGGAGCCAACATCACCATGCTGTCGGATGCCTTGTTTGGATACACCTCACGTAAAGGTAGGCTAATAAGCGTGACCTGTATACATGTCATTCAGCAGCTATCCGTTTGATTTGACCTTAGAAACAGGAGGCTTTGCTCGTCACCATGGATCCAGTAGCTGGAGCTGGGCGAATCACCGCCGCTATGAGCTTCGCATCGCAAGCTTCTTAATCGGTCTTGTAATATACCTGTCTATGAATGCTGTACTGTCTCGCAAACGTTTCTTACAAGAGGGATGTGCTATGCGCAGTGTGATATTGTATGCTATCACCCATTGTCTCTGGTATGACGTTGCTAGTTAATGGAGATTACTTGCATTATGCTGATTTTTAGAAGTTAATATCAACTCACAAATTCCTGTTCACCTCACCTTTCATCATTACAAAACTTGTGAGGGTGGAATCTAATCAGTTCACATGTTGAGAGCATATGTATTACATATGCAGGGAGAATCACGGAACTCCGACCGTGACGTACTGTACTTTTGTAATTAACGATTAGTGCGACATTCTAATTATTATCATAGTTGAAATTTCTATTACATAGTAACTGTAGGCGCAGATAGGTAAATATGCGACCTTTCGTATACCCCTATACACAGTGAGGTATAGATGAGCTATATCTATTCACGATATGGTTATACCGGTACCAGTTTCAGTATATCTACTTTGAGCCGGTTAAAAAACGATAATATTAAAACAAGTAACCTTAGGAAGTTAATTAGGTGATGGTATTAATATAACCAGTATTTACGGTAGTTTCAAAGAGAGTTTGTGACAGTAACACTAGTCTGAGACTTGAAGTACTCATTCTGAGTACTGGTCTGGGGTGGCATTGGCGGTGCCAATATCAATTTACCATGCGTGGTTAGCTCTCTATTTCGAAGTGATGACTTAGGAGTCCATATATAGAACGTTTTGGAGGGATTCAGTTCTCTGTTAAGGGGTTCTGTATTACTTGTAAGGTTTGGAGCTGGTAAGTGAGTTGACCGGGGACCGTGACGCATGGGAGACGAACTTATGATAAACCGGAGGAGAGCACCTCAGCGCCGCGGCAGTCTACATCTCCGACCACTGTCAGTGTCACAAGTCAAGTTGTGAGGCTTGAAGCCTGAAGCAACACTCACAGTTGAAGCAACTGCTGTGAATAAAGGAGAAGGCATCTACTGCGCTTGATCGCGCAGTTCAAGTGTATTATACTAGTAAAAAAATCACAAATGGATCATTCAAGTTATGGAACTTATGATTCTTAGAAAAATATGCCAGCTGTCGGCAAACACTTTTATGCATAAAAGCTGAAAGTGAGGGAAAGCTGTTGCCAAAAAAATGAAAAAAAATTTAGTCCACAACAACTGACTTCATTGTTACAGTGACTCACTGCCAATATTTAATATATACACTGGCCAATAATATAACAACTATTAATATCTAACGGTCGGACATGAGTCTGGAACTTGATGATCTAATGTAGCCTCCGAGGGACTCCGTAATCTCCAAGCCAAGCTGTAATGCCCCCAACGATAGCTCAAGAAATAGTCGGTAATACAAACAAACACAGTCATCAAGAATGAGAATAATGTCTCGTTGTATTAGCTCAGTGAAGCCGAAAAGGAAAACTGCGACAGACCAGGAATAAAATAGCATCAGGTCAAATCCTGACAAATCATCTAATACTAAAAAACATGCTGGTGCACCTGTCACCAGGAAAAGTGTACTTTTTACCGGCTATCCGGGGGGTGATGCCTATAATATCCCCTCCCGATTTTATGAAGGAAATAACATTTACGTCATACAACTTCTGATTTTTTTCTGCAAATAGTATGCGCTATGGAGTCATGCCACACAGCGCATCGACCCACGGATAGACGCTGAAATACGATATATATATCCTCATACGGCACGTCAAAGCGGATTCTCTAGCTGTTCTTGTAAATTTTTTAACTCCTTCCCCTCAACTTCTTTTTTTTTCGGCAGTATGTCAAAAACAAACGTACAATTAATACTAAACTTTTTTATCGACTCTCGTGGCTGCTTGCAATCCACCTGCTGCAGCTGAAGAGGAGCGGCAACCCAGAGACATCCCGCATAGCCAACCAGTTGGTCGGCCCTGACGAGAACGTACCCAACACGTACCGGACCCGAGTGCAAGGTTTCGAGGAATGGGGTAGGCGGCTCAGGGCACAAGACAAATTGGGTTGGGACAGAGTTATTCAAACGATGAGTTTCGATGGCACAGTCGGACTCAGGCGTTAGACTATATCTACCATTATCGACATGAGTGCCCGTACTGGAGATAGCAGTATGAATACCAGCTGGAAAGATTCATATACCTTCGCCGCAGCGAAGTCGACACCTGCCGGGTGGCAATAAGAAAATGTCTGCAGACGACCAAACCAAACAAACAACGCCTAATACGCCAACGGCACCCTTGACACTGGCATAGCGCCCGTTCATTCCAACAATGGACGAGGTTGCCCAGAGGTTCTCATCGACTCAGTTGGGAACTTCTCGGTAATCTCTGAGGATCACAGTTCCTTAGGGTGGACCAGAGCTGCTGCATATGCTGGCGACCCTGAACCTCGTGAAGTTTCAGGGACGCGAGCACCTGCGGGTCAGAGACAGGAAAGGCACGGCGGAAGAACAAGGTGACAGGATGGTACGACAGCACATGTTCATACCGTTGTACGTCTATGGCCGATCACCATAGAAGGGGGGGGAAGATTTTCAAAATTCAAATTCAAATTTGAACTCGAAAATCTCCAAACTCAAATTTGCATTTTGTATACGTGCGACGTACAACGGGAATGAAGGGCAGAGCCCAACGGTCACTCGGGTTTACTTAGCTATATCCTTCTAGGAAAGATGATTAGAGCTATGTAGAGCCGTAACAGTGAGAATCTCGGGTTTTACATAGCTCTTTTCTTTTTGGAAAGATGAATAGAGCTATGTAGAGTCGGAACGATAAGGATCGGACAAGACTACGGCTCATGGGCTGCTAGTGTTTGCTCAATGGTGTGACTCCGCAGGGGTCGGACATCCATGAGGAAACAGATCCGGAGAGGAAGCTCTCAACCGACGATATTTACCAATCTACACCTCTGATTAACTACGGTTCCAGTATAAGACGGGCAGGGGGGATTGTAGGCGCAGATAGGTAAATATGCGACCTTTTCTTATACCCCTATACACAGTGATGTATATATAGATGAGCTATATCTCGTCAAGATATGGTTATATCCGTTTTTGTTTATATACTTTTGAGCCGGTTGGAAACGATAATATTAAGACAAATAACCGGTACTACTTTTTACGCTGGATAATATTATACTTAGGGCTGACATTTGGAAATGGCTCTCTGTTTCCTTTTTGTTGCTTGGCTCTGACAGTCTTCTACATTTTTCCACCGTGACCATACTGGTTTCCTCTCTTTTATAGAGGAGGAAGATTAGGTTATTCAGTTTCAGAGTGCTTGGAATTGGATCATATTGACTTACGATATACCGAAGAATGACTTTAATGATTATACTTTACCCAACAGTAACGGATGACTAACACGATTGGTAGGTATTAATAACAAAACAATAACTGGACCCACTTAATGGGGGCAGATATACCCACTCGGTCCATTAAGGTGGATTGGCATTAGTTATTCTGATAGGGGATCTAACCGCATAACCCGGTTAAATACATGGATATATTAGTTACCAAATCTATAGTCTAACACTCCCCCTGATTACTTTAGATTAGTACAAACTGTGACATGATTAAAGGTAATACTTAAGCCTGTGGAAATATGTATTAGCATAAAAATGATGGAAATTAAATTAATATTACACCTATCGATTATCCACTCCCTCTCCTCTCGTAGAAGTAGATACATCGGCTCTGCTAACAGGGATGTCCCATTCAGAGCTATGCCCCGGCCCATAGCGCAATACGTGTGACTCACGTACTGTAGTCCTGTAATAGCAGTGTGACGTAGGTAGTAGAGCGCTCGCACCCCTCAGTGCTATCCCTTAATCTAGCTACCTTTATACTGCCTTCCCAGAAACTTATTATTTCTAACTTACTTCAAGGGGAGACTCTAACTGAATGAAATATCATGCTATGATACTATCATAGGCAAATATGAGTTGATCCCAGTTGATATAAATTTGAAAAATACGCACTAATAGCCATAAACATAGAATATGTAATCATCATACATGATTTAAATAGTTAAATATCGGGGAAATATCAAACCCGAATAGCATTGTCTGGAACGCATTGTCTGGGTCCCTGCAAGGTTGTCAAAGCATAAAACATAACAATGAGCGTAAATTTTGCGTGAAATTCGCAAACCCGCATATACCCGTCTGCACCCACCAATACAAACTCGTGCAATGAGACGTGCACAGAAACGATAATAAACGCACATATTTATGATGCACATACGATAATGAAATAAAAACAAGTATAATTACTTAATATATGACCGGGCAAATATGACTTATATACAATACACATGACAGGTAAAGACATCGCTGGATAGCAGCAAAACAAACATACTGGGCCTCCACAGCCTATACACAGTTATGAACATGCCGGTTCCGCTACCTGAAGCACCTGCTGGTAAGATGTATATAGTCATAGCATATAGATAAACATGTAACCATAAGAAACAACATATGACAACATCATCATGAAATAATTCTGCATAGACGTGCAACATTACCGACATTACAACAGAAAACATCAACATGAAGATAATAACATTAAAGGTTGCATTTTAACATCAATTGTCTATTACATCTGACGGTTGTCATAGGATAAAAGCATATACCGAGAAATATGAGCGATCCGATCACATCGACAACTATGCCTACCATTTAGTTGCGCTAATAAAATTATAACCATAGTTCAAAGCTCCCTGGTGGCCTCATTGGGTCTACTTACTTTACAATCTATATGTCTGGTCATAACTATTACTATTAACTATTATCATGACATTAACTTCGATTGAGTCTATGTAGCAAAGTAGATCATCGACACATGCGATATAATCTATGTAACCTGTATAAACTTCTAATGTCGCAATAACAGCAGTGGCTCTCTCTCCCCCTCGCTTTTCGGAGTTTCATGTAGCAAAAGTGAGTTTAGTTGATAAATATTTAGACATTAAAGGAGACAAGAGCAAAATACACAATCAATCAAAATACAGCAAACAATAATATCATATAACGCATGGTGCGGAATGCATAATACAACAAAGCAAAGCTATTCAATCGGCGTTTCTACCGTGACATGCCCGCAGATTGGCGAGAATTGCGGAAGTGCAAGAGATTTAGTCAGGTAATCTGCTAAATTATTCTTTGACGCAATTTTGTACAACTGCACGGACATTGCACGGCACCTGTCGACTAAGTAATGAAAACGCACTGCAATGTGTTTAGTACGGTTTTCACCCAAGCCACGAGCCGACAATGAGATAGCTCCTGAGTTATCCTCGAGGATCGGGATGGTGCCCGGCGAGTAACCCATATCCACCAGCACCTTCCGAATGGCCTCTGCCTCCCTAACCGCCTCATTTTTGCGGCTATAATCTCAGCTTCGACAGTCGAATTGGCAACAACGGACTGCAACTTAGAGAAAACTGAAATCGGGGTCAAGTGAAAGAAGAAAATGAAACCACTTCGAGATCTTCTGTCCTCAACACGAGAAGCGAAATCGGAATCGCAATAACCGAACACAGGGGTCTTTTGCCGGATTTCCTTTGGAATTTCCCCTTCACCGAGCTTGACTGAGTTCTGAGCTAAACGAGTAGGGTCAATATCCTGAAACGATTCCATCACGGGCGACCCGGAAAACTGCCTGTGCTTACGCTCCCCCTGGTTAGCGTAACTCCACATCGAAGCGATAGTTTTGTCCGCTCTACGAAAGAAAATCCCACGAGGGGTAAGCAAAAACCTGCAAATCTTATCGATACGCGAATACGCACGAGGGGGGTTCGGGAGCATATCCAAAGCTGCCATATTCAAAGCGCAAACGATCAAAGGCTGAGTGTTGACTGCTACGAAAGGTAAGACACCGATGAGAGTACGAAGATCATACTCTAAAATGGGATGTCCTGGCTTGAGTGGACGAACAACATCAGAGGGATTGGGGGACTTGGCGGGAATAGCGCCGTCATAGCCAAGCTTGAGCAGCACTGCTTTAATATAAATCCTCTGGTGTACAAGGATGCCATTCTCGAAATGATCGAGATAAATGTGTTTGAACGATGTGGCGACACCGAGGTCTTTGCATCTCAAACCACTTTTCTGGAAGAACTTAACTAACTCAAGGTGTTCTTTCTCGTTAGCTACATGCAATCCATCATATACATGAAATGTGATCAATGTGGTGTGCAGTGGGTTGTTGTTCTTCACAATAGAATACGATGCCTTGTCAATGGCAAGGGGCTTGAACCCAAACTTAACCACTATCTCATTCAACACATCGTACCAAAGCCGTCCTGATTCAGGGTGGCAGTAATACGCTTTGAGAATGAGCCACACCCACCCAACACGTTCAAAACCAGGTGGAGGACGTGCGTAGGCATGATAGCGTGCAAGTATGCAGTGACAAAGTCAACAAGCCTCAAATCTCTGTTATGAACAGCAGCGTGCGCAACAAACATGAGAAGTGTGCGGTGATGGGCAGTAGGAGAATATGTACGTTTAGCATTAAAATGAATGCCAGGTTCCATTAAATCTCCTCTTATTGCTGTTCTGGCCTTGCAAGGACCACCTTTAGGGTCTGGCTTTACCGTATCTACCCATGTTAGTGGTATTATTTTACTGCCGCTTCTCCTCGCCTCTGTCTCTCTCACCCATTCGAACGATCTCAACTCTTCCTGCTTCTGTATCTCTTTCTCTCTTGCTGCCTTCTTGTCTTGTGGTTTGATATCGAGAGGCAGTTCAATGGCAGAGTAAAAGCAAGCAGTATGAGCGAAATCGGGTACTACCTCAAGCAATTTTGCGGCAGGCAATATGGGTGGTGGTTGTGTTGACGCTACAGTAGCTGGTGCTACACTAACTGGAGGAGCAATTGGTTGCTTCTGGGGTCTGACTCTCTTCTGTCCCGCGGGTATGAGATTATCGCCTGATATCTCACCCTGCGTCCATGAACGCAAAGTAGCGGGGTTGGGCTTATTTGGAGATAATACTGACTGAGTTTGTTCTCCTTTGTCCAACTTGGGCACAACTGGGGTTTCTACGCTGACTTCTGGGGGGTTGATAAGACTGGTCGTACCGACTGAAATAATCCTAAATTTCTCTATCTCACTATCTAACATTCTCTCTGCTTTTCCCTCTCCGAAGTCTATGTAATGCGTAGGTTCCATCTTTCCTGAGATTGCTTTCAAAGCTCCCCCTGGACGAATGGCACGTCCCTTTCTGATATGTGTGCGCCACTGCTCTCCATATTGAGTCTGAGCCCATTTTCCTCCAAATTCTGGGGCAGGAACTGCTACTTCAACTCCCTGTAATGGGTCCAGTCGGTTCGACAGTCTTGCCTTCCTATTCTTTGCTTTGGGAAAGGCTATTGAACTGACTGGCGGTGTACTGACACTCTCTTTTTCTGGTTGTGGGTTTCCTCCCGGATCATGGACTTGTGGGGTGACTGGTGGGACAACTGTTCGGCATCCGTATCACTATCACTTTCCACTACCACAACTTCTTTTTCCACAACTACAGAAGACCTAGAAGCACCCGAAATGGGCAAACCCTGTTTCCTAGGATAAATTCCCACTTCAGATCCCTCTATTTCTAAAGCGTCGACGATCCCGCTTTCTTAATTGTTCTCAACATCTCCTCCTGCTGTACGAGACTTTGGGGCTGGTGGATCCTTATTCCAACTTACCCTTTCTAACTTCTCGTCCTCTAGGGGGTCTATCTTGAGAACCTTAGCAGCTACTCTTTTTCCCATGCGATTCACATCGAAACGAACATCTCTCAGATCTCCGTAGATACGTTTGCCTATAGGATCATACACTCTGTAGTAGCCTGTGGCTGGTTCGTACCCTAGAAATATGACAGGCACACCCTTGGGCTCTCCCTCTTACTCTCCACCTTCATGATAGCAGCACAACCAATGGGTTTTAGGTGTGACATTGGCGGTTTCTTCTTGAAGATGGCCTCAAAAGGGGAAATACCCTTGAACCTTCCGTGTGCGTCAGGTATTCTATTTTCGATGTAAGTAGAGTTCTTTTCCATGTCTGTCCAAAAACTTATGTGCAAACCCGCGTCAAGTCTGGCAGCTGTTGCTGGGCATTCCATGGTTAGATGTGATCTTTCTATCACTGCATTACTCTTACTGTGGCCCTTAGGGGATGGGTAGAATTCTACTCCTGTACGATTAACCCAGGACTTAAAAACTCCATATCCCCTATACTCCTGATCTGACTTGACCATTCTAACAGCATTTCCTGTCTGACGTTCAAAGAATGCAACTGCCTCAAGAAAATAGTCGAAAAACTCGTTCTTTTGTTTTACGTAGTAGTCCTTTACGTATCCGCTAGCTACGCACTTAATGGTGTACTTGTATTTCCTACCATCATGAGACAACACTAAGTAAAACTGAGTATCCGTGACTGAGCATTCTCCTGGGGCCCAATCCCTGTCATGTCTGTTCTTCGAACTGTGATCTACTTCTCGCATCTTAGCTAGACTACAGCACTCACATTTTCTCACGGCTTCTCTCCAATCCTTTCCTATGATCGTCCATCCCTGCGCCTTAGCTAGCCTGTCCATCGCCGCACCGCCTCTATGTAATGCCATGCGGTGAAGTATAACGAAATGGATGTTCTTGCTCGCATCTGGACGACAACGGGTAAGAGGTATGAGAAATGGTATGTGTTGTTGTTTACTTTCTCTTCAAGTTCAGTGTCACATTCGTACGTGTATGGCACATAGTTACAACCATGGTCACATCCCCATCCACAAACACATGCTGATACATTTCCACAAAATGGATAACTTGTGATAGCATTTGGTGCAGTGAGTTGTTGTGTGGCACTGTGCTTTATGTGCTTCTTCTTTCGATCCTTCAGTTTAGCAAGCTTCTTCCTACTGTCAACCTGCTTCCCTGTGTGTGGGTCAAAGATGAGGTTAGGATCTATGCCAGGCTTATCCCAAACGTATATGTTGTTCTGGGCTCTGCGACCTTGCGCAAGAATTGCTCCCTTATCCATTGGTATGGGTTTGTCTAGCAAAATGATCTGTCCATTCTGATGCACTACAGCATTTCCTGAATTATCCCAAGTGGCGGTGGATATCAGGGTATATGGCAGATCTGGGTTGTACACCGCATTCCTAGCAACTATGTCTATCTCTTCTCCGACTCCCGCTAACTGCACTGGCAACTGACCTTTCAGGGATGTAGTTATAATGCTGTTACCTGTTCTGAACTTGGCCTGTCCTTTCACTAGATTAGTGAACAGTTCTTTGTTGCATTGCCATCATTACCTACAGCACAGGCGGTAAGTAGTAGCTCTAGTAGCACAACAGGGCCTCTAGCGACTAGTCAAGCTAGTAGTAACAGTAGTACAGATCAGTCTGCCTGTGCTAAACGCCCCATAAGTAGTGCAAAGAGTAGTACAGAGCCAGCTAGTGCTAGTACACATGACAGCGGTAGTGCTCCTACGGCTAACACCAGGGTAGCTTCGCCGCCGCACAATCAACCGGGTAGAATAGAAAGCTACTTCACTGAATTGTTTGATGCCATTAACCGGGGGAGTTTCGCAGTCGATTTCAGATCGGAGGGAGCATACAACCGGGATAAAACAATAAACGTCTTTTATTCAGGTTTACGCACAGTCATAGAACAGTATGTAGTAAACATGTGTATAAGAAGTGAGGATGTAGACGCTACCCAATTTGCCATAAGTTTTTCTTATATCGCGTGTACTAATTCATACCCTTACATTCAAGAGATCTTAGGTCCTGTCCCCAGACCAAGTCCGATTGAAGAGCCGGGAGCTGAAGAAGAAGATGAGGAAGGGAATGAAGGTGGTAGTATCATACACAATGCCCATGCTATGGTCAATCTGTCTAGAGATAGTATAGTTGACGATAGTGCTTGTAGCACAAACACATGCTTTAACATCAAGGTAGGACCTATAGCTACTCTTTCCCCTTCGTCTGATAACAGTTTCTCCCCCGCTGTCATCTAAATCTACCCTATCTTTACTACCTGGGGTATCTGGGGTTTCTGTAGCTACTCTTCTTTCGTATCCTATCTCCTTGAGTTTCGATTTAGTGAGATAATTTGAAGGGGACATCCACTTATTCGGGAATGACCATACTGACTGCTGTCTGGGTTTGTCCAATCTCCCGGAGTATGTTCAAAGGATTCCTCTTCTTCATCTTCTCTTTCTGATCGGTCAGTTCTTGCTGTCTCATTACTCCTTCGTTTACGCTCTCACTCTGACTAGCTTCTGTTGGTGCTGGGCTATCTGGCTGAGCACTATCCATCCTGACTACATGAGGTGATCTAGGCCTATCACTGTTCACGCATAAGGCCATAGTTCCTATCTTGAGTTCATCTGGTGCAATATTGCTAGAGATCGCTGCTAGGTGTGTTGGGGGCAAAGGACATCCATCCTTATCTCTTGGAATCCCCTTGTAAACACGATCGTATAGAACGGGGTCTCTAATCTCTGCCAGAGCAGCTATCATGAGAGCTTTCGCTTCTTCTGTCATTTCAGGGCTTTTGTCAGAGTCTGGTCTGAGTTTTGGCTTGTGAAACACACAGTTTCTGAATCTAGTCAGCCTCCAGGGGGTGCGCTTGCTCCCGGTCCTCCTTTCCTACAAAGGCCCTAGGGTCCACTTACTCGCTTGCCTGTCTCTCTGACTATGCACTCGCATCTCTTGTTGTCGGGGATCAAAAACTCCTCTGGTGTCTCAATCTTTCTTGATCTCCAAACCTTAGCATAATTAAGATTAACTGGTTCTAATGGGATAGTGTCAATGGGGACAACACCAAAAAGCTCTATCAAAACTAACGAGAGATCGCGCCCTAAATGTCTACTCTGTGCTTTTAGTAATGCGTATTTCAGCAAAAAGTCGCTAGTGAAGTACGGGACGTGAAAGATGCTGGGGTCAATCCCTCTAAACTCCTGTGGGGGTCTAGCTAGGGGTTTAACTTGCTGTTGAGTACGTGGGATGGGAATGGGGATAGGGTTGGTCTGAGGCCTACTCTTACTCTCCATCTTCTTCACTTCCACGTTCATGTGTATCCACTGTATGAGTTGTAGTGAGTCCTCAGCCTCGTCATTGCCATCATCTTTCTGACTACCCTGATCTGACTGTTCTGATGACTCTACTTCTTCATCCTCTAGTGGAGCTACTGACTCTTTCTCGTCTTGTGATGATTCGTTCTCTTCCTCTTCATGCTCCTCACCTACACAAATGAACTTACCTTTCCTAGGTCCTTTTCTCTTGTTCATTGTGCTGCCTTTCCTTAGCTTGTGTTTAGAGCTATGCTTGTCAGAAGAGCTATCCTTTTGAGTGGGTTTACGTGGTCTGTCAAATGACTTAGGCTTAGTTGTCTTTCCCTGTCTTGCTGATATGCTTTTAGTGAAAGAGCAATCACTACCTGTGTGTCTTACACCTCGTTTTCCCTCTCTGCAATCTGTTCCTACACACCTCGACGTACATTCATAACACATATGCCCAGCTTGCTTGCAGCAGTAGCATTTTAGTTCAGAATCTTTCGTCGTCGACACTGAACTAAATACTACCTGCTTTCCTTTTTGTGGTGTTATTACTTCCCTGTACAGTTTTTCGTTGTTGTACTCTTGTGTGACCTGCACTATCTTTAGGGTTAGATGTTTCCAGTCCCATATTTGATCCATGTGCTGCCGTGTAAAGGGTTGACATAGGGTCTAGGTGTTGTAGGAATCTAAATAGCTTCTTACTTTTCTTGTAGTCTGACTCTGCTCTTCCTTCGTCTAACTCGACTTGTCTGACTAGTGTCTTGTACTTTGTAAGCAATGTTTCTACCTTACTCATCGAACTAGGACCCTGCATAGCGTCTAGCTTGTCTAATCGACCTGCCTTAGCTATGTCGTCTAATCCTCTGTACTTGTCTACTATAGCTTTCCAGAATTTTGCTGGTTCACCTTCTGCTTCAGGCAACAATGCCATAGCATCCAGATTCAGCTGACATGAGGAAATAAGGTAAGCGAGCAACTCATCTTTCAGCTCTCTTCTTCTCGTGTGATCTTGCTTTTCTTCATCCTCTATCTCTCTCTGTGTGACTGACTGTGACGTTGGTCTGTCTGACGGTGATTTAGAGGAAGGTGTTAGCTGTGTAGGCTCACTCTTGACTGTGCTGGGAAAGACTATGACTCTTCCCTCTAAGCAAGGAATTAACAATGGGTTAACTAACCTTAGAACAGCTATCAAGGTAGTCTCATACGTCTCATATGTAATTTTAGGCATTTTAAGCGTTGGTAAAACGGAGGCAAAATAAGCGTACTGAGTTTTTAACTTTTTTAATAATTCTTTTTGTGTTGTAAAGGTCACGATGGGATGGGGTTCCCACTGAAAAAAATTTCAAAAAAATTTGAATTTCAAATGTTATAACGGTTAAAAAATTTGTGTTTTTCTGCATTAAAAAAACATTTGTGTAAAATTTGACAATAATTTTTGAAAAGTTGGTCGGAACCCCTTCAGATGACGAGCTTTATGAATCTGAAGCCCTTTTTAAAAAAGGTGAAGTAGTTTAGGAGGAGACTTTTCCTGGATTTTTGAGGTTTTTGGGACCTTTTACCCTAAAAAATGTTCAGGCCGGCCCAGGCCATGCCAGCCAAAAAGCCAAACCCTGTCAACTTTTTTAAGGATCGGCGCAGTCTGTTGGGACTTTGGTGCGAAGCTTCCCCATGCCTCCAAGTCGCGGATCCAAAGGCTGGCGAAAGCAGAGAAAGACTTTTGACAAAAACAAGAAGAGGACTGAGAGGGATACACGTGCCGACGCGTTGGTGGAAAAAAGAGCCAAGCTCGACGACCAAGAGCGTGTTGCAGAGGCAAGGGAACGAGACTCGCAGTATGGCAGTTGCACGGGCATCGAAATGGGGGCGGAATCTCTCGAAGTGGTGGCAGAATCTCTCGATAATTATGAAATGAAATTTTCTGTCATCACCCCGAAAGGGGCTGGAGTACATTACATGACCAGAAAGGAGTACTGGGCTAGTGTAGAGAGGGAGAAGATGACGCCAGTAAAAGTGCCAGATGCGCATGGGTGTGTGGGTAGAGCAGGAGAGCCATACCTGCGAGAGATGTGGCAGTGGCAGGAGACAGATGATAGGTGTAGAATAAATAAGTATGTGACGGGGAAAGAGATAGTGCTAGTGTGTAGGGTGCCCAAGATAAGAAAGGAAGAGAAGGAGTCCAAGCAGACTAGTAGGATACAGAGAAATCAGAGGTGTGGGGCTGTGGTAGGGGAGATTAGGCGAATGTTAGGTGAGGAGCATAGGTTGACAGAAGCAGAGGTGAATGATTATGATGAAATGGTGAAGACATGTATAAAAACTATGCTGCCATGCCTGACGAGAAACAAATAGAGAACTTAGCGTACCAGGCCCTGTTGCACATGGATTGCAAGTCATGTCCGACAAGCAAGTCTCCGCTTTATTGCATGCAATGAAGCATCCCTTTCTCTCGGGCCAGCAGGTTGGCTTTGCTTTTTTGTTTGTTTCTTTTCTGCAATTTGTGTGACTGTAGTTGACGAAGAAGAGGAGAGAGCTCACAGCGGACGTGGACCTTAAGTACGATCTGAAACTGTCAGCAGACGGTTTGTCTGCGAGTGCAAATGTTTACAGCATTCTCACTGAGTTGGAGACCAAGTGGATCAGGGATGGGGCAGGGTTAACGTCAAAACTCTTTTTTTTTTCTTTTTTTTTTTTTGATTTTTTTTTTGATTTTTTTTGTTTTTTTTTTGTTTTTTTTTCTTTCTTTCTTTTTTTCTTTTTCTTTTTCTTTTTTTTTCTTTTTGCTTCTCGGTTACTAGGGGAAAATCTATGTTGAAGATAACATCACTTCTCTTCTACACATATTTTCCCCGATCTTTCTCTTTCTCTCTCTTTTCGTTAAGTTATTAACAATAAAACTTTCTTAATAATTGAATAAGTTTTATTAATACTTGAATTAGTTTTATTAATATTATAATTGAATTAGTTTTATTTATTAATACTATTGATATAAATTTTTATTAATAACTTGTAGGTGAGCTTTTAGCTTACCTGGAGCAACTTGAACAAAATGGATGGACATCCCCGGAAACCGGCCGGCATTATAAGGTTAAACTTTTTGTGACCGGTGACATGAAGTGGCTGCTTTCATGCACAGGGCATAAAGCAGCCTCTTCAGATAACTCTTGTTTTTTGTGCACATACCATTCAGACGATAGAGCAGATTTACTAGGTAGAGTGGGGTGTGACTAGAAAGAGCACTGATGATGGCATCACAACCCGAAAAAAAAACATGCACAATCACTTTTTCATTACATCCCGCTTGAAAGACACATACCAGACTTGCTGCACATGATGCTGCGTCTGTGCGGCCGGATGACTGACTATATTATACGAGAGGTTTTAACAGGAAAGCCTCATGTCCCTTGGAGTTTGGACATTCCGCTTGATTCACCGTACGCGTCCCTTGACTCAAGACTCGCGCACTTCAAAGATCAACTTGCAGGTAAAAACCGGGCGGGAAAGGTAATTTCCGGTTTCAAATGTCGGTATATTATAATTATTATTATTATTATTATTATTATTACATACCGGCCCGTCTGGAAGTGTTGGAACTGCCCTTGCGGGGGTGTCATTAGAGCTTATCGTCAAATCTTCGTACTCCCCTCACGGGTGAGACGATGGAGGCGCATGTGCAGAAATGCATCAGCCATTGACAGAGAAGCACTATTATTATTATTATTATTATTATTATCATCATTATTATATTAGGGAGTACATAGGCCATCGGTCCTTTCCATGTGCTGATTGGTATAAAGCTCCTAGAGTAATGTTCTATGCCGTCACTTCCTTTATTCCACCGATTGGTGTGGAGACTTTCCTTATGGAATGGAGAACTGGATGCACATGGCCTTTTGGCTCAGCAATTGGCAGGAGATACACTATTATTATAATATTATTATTATTATTATTGAACCGGCTTACATGCATACATATTGTAATTAATCAGTAGTAATAAAATATTTTATTAATAATAAGGCACTGAAATATCTCTGAGGCTTAATATTTTGTTTTGCAGTTGATGGTGAAATTACTTTGATGTCCACACCTAAAAAAAAAAAAAAAAAAAAAAAAAAAAAAAAGAAGGTGGGGGGCACCTCCTCGGGCTCTGCACGTTTTCTTTTTTTGACAACGTGATCTTTGTCCTTCAGGATTGTCGCAACCCTCCTCAATTCTGACTTGTAAGCAGTCAGGACGCTCACGTCCATATCCACACTTGGTGGCTGCCCGGTGATGGCAGAAGCGATGTTATGTAAGTCGGGGAACCCCACCACCAAAACACCCCGGAACGGCAGTGACGGGTCGTCACTGACCGTGTCGTAGACGATGTTAACGCCCGTGCCCTCAAAGAGGGCACGGACGGTACTGGGGGGGTGTTCAAAGTCCGACATCACTTTGAAATCAAGGTTGCTTTTTGCACCCCGCCTAACGCCTAAGAGTAATGGCAGATAGGACTTGCTGTCCTAAGGCACGACGTGCCAGGGCTACCGGGATTTGCCGGGGGAGCAAAAACAAGTCTGGGTAGCTATTGAATTTTGTTTTTGGCCTAATGCCAGGTCTGGGGGGAGACAATTTGTAAGAATGAACAACATCACGTTGAGGGGAAAAGGAACTATGGACAACCATGCATGTACTTCATGTATGACGACAAAGATGCGAAAGCATTCTAACTACGTGGGGGCGTCACTCACTGTCTGCGAGAAGGCAGGGGAGGATTGGAGTGGGGACGGAACAGGAAGGATCATGTTCCCCATGTATGGAGACACTCCTTACTGCAACGTCTTTGTGGATAATGTTACTGGACTACTACGCAACTACTGGTGCAAAACGAGAGATCAGAATGCTACACTGGAGCAAGTCAAGCATTTACAGGCATGGTCTGAGACGCAGACTGGAAATAAGATGAAAAGTTTCGCACAGATAAGGAGTGGATTGCTAAAGGCATCCTAGATCATCTGCAACGAACAGGGGTGGAGCGTCATCTGCCTGTGCGAGATGACCCAAACAAAGACGCCTACGCTGAAGCAGGGATTAAGGTCGTTTTCAATTTGGCAACTACACTTTTGGTTGCGAGATCAGTGCCGGTGTACTTCCTACCGCTAGCTGTTAACTACGCTGTTTTTCTACTGAACCTACAAGGGAGGGCTGGAACCAAGACGTCAAGACATGAGGCGTTCTATGGACGACCCCCCCCCCCTCACTACTCCATGTTACATCCGTTTGGCTGCCTCTGTGTTATCTACAAAGAAGGGAAGAAAGGGCAGGAAAAGGGGGAGCCAGCAGTGTTCATGGGTGTTAATGTGGAACAGTCTGCGTACATCGTCTGGAGTTACTACGACAGAAAGATCAAGGTGTCAGCTCACATCATGGTGAGAGACTACACCACGCATGGGTGGCCAACACTCTACCCAGTGAGCAGAACAGCAACGTCACCCCAACATGTGTTTCACAGCTCTAACGTCGCACGGGAAAAAAAGTGGCAAAAGTGACGCAAATCCCGGAACATTTTTCTCCGACAACGAGTGGCTGGTGATTCAGAATTTGGCAGACGAAGTCGGCGAGCGTCAACGGCAAATGAAGGACACGGAAACCAGTGCGTTGGTGGAGGAAGACGAGCACCAGGGAGTCGATGGTGGAGAGGCTGGTGTCGTCAGGCTGGTTCAGGGGGAGGACGAGTTGCTCAAAGGGGGTCATGAGGCGGTTGGTCTGGGGGGTGGAAATAGGGCTGAGAACAAAAGGAATGCTGCTCCCTCTTTGGCTCCTCGGTTGGAAGGCAAGCGGAATAGGAATGGGGTGCCAGTTACGTGGGATGGGGCAGCCATTGCAGCCACCAACATTGTTTCTCAGCCTCGTAACAGGGAAAGAACCAGGCCGATTAATTTTCGTTCAGGGGCTTTTCTTGTGACCATACCAGTTCCGTATCGCGAGGCGACTGCGTCTGGCCGGTTCAATGAGTCTAGATTCGCAAACATAGACAAACACCTCAAGCTTGGTGCAATAGTCGAACGTCACGTCTCGGAAAAGCCTCCAGGGGTCTTGTTCCGACAAGGTTTGTCGATTTTGAGAAGAGGGAGACGGCAGATGGTCCGATGGTGGAGGCAAAGTCAAGAATAGCAGGTATAGGGTTCTTGCAACCGCCCTGGCAGTATGATAAGGTCGATCTACCGACTTGCAGAGTGGAGATGGTATGGGTAACGTGTGCTCTGGCAGTCCTGCAAGGGATGGAGATCTTCAGTGTCGATGAGGAGAGTGCTTTCCCGAACGTGAAACTTCGTATTCCGGTATGGTTAAAGCCTCCAGCAGGGTACGTGCCTCCGAACACGGTGTGGGAGGCAGTGGGAGGTGTGAACGGTCTCAGGCCATCTGGTCACGTGTATTGGAACGACAGGGTAGTTCCAACGCAGAAGAAGTTGGGGTTCAAACAAAGCATAGTTGATCCGGTGGTGTTTGCAAGGGTAGATGAAGAGGCCAAGAAGACGGAGGTGCTCACTTATCATGTTGATGATAGTATTCATGTTGCGGCTTCGAAGGGCAGTAGGGAGAGATATGTCAAGGAGCTCAACAGAGAATGGGGGAACGTCAAAGACCTTGGGCTAGTTAAGGAATTTCTTTTGATAGAGTTCGAGCTCAAGAGGGTTGGGGAAGTGTACTCAATCACTCTGTACCAAAAGCAGTATATTGACACGTTGCTGAAGCGGTTCAAGAGGAGTGATGGCCGCCAGTGGATGCTAGCTAAGACCCTGTGGCTGCCTGAAGGGTCAAAGATGGTACCGGCTATGCTTGAGTATGATCCACAAGAAATTGTGGGGAGTTATATCTACCTTAAGGCTAGCGTCCCGGCGGCGGTTGCGGCGATTGCATCCATTGCTGAACATCAAGCCAGCAGGGAGAAGTTCGATTACTGCGGGGCAGAACAACTGCTGCGTTACTTCGTGCATGTGCGGGATAGAGGTGTCAGGTTTGCGTCTAACGGGAACAGAGTGCTGGAGGCGGATTCAGACTCGTCACTTGGTAATGGTGAGAAAATGTACTCCAAGACGGGTGGAGTAGTCTTTCTGGCTGGGGGTCCGGTGTCGATCAGGTCGACAACCCAGAAGCATCTTGCAACGGGAACGCAGGAGAGCGAGACGTATGCGGCGTCTGAAGTCTTGCACGATTCGGAAGCGGTGAGGAATGTGTTGTGGTCTCTACCGTGGTCTGATGCCAACCCACTCAAGAAGGAGCTTGATGGGGTGCCGATACTCAGAGTTGATAATCAGGCAACAGTTAGCACGGCACCAAACTCGGTGTTTGCCAAGAGGCTCAGGCACATTGCGCTCAGACATTATCATCTCAGAGGCGATACGGAAGGGGGAGGTGATGGTCAAGTGGGTGCCGTCTGAGGAGAACAGAACAGACATATTATCGAAGAAGATCACTAGTCAGTCGGCATTCAAGCGTGGAGCGGATCGCTTAACGGGACACTCGATTTGACTCTGTCTTCATGGTAGGACTGTGAGTGGTTAGTTAGTATTACACTTAGATTGTATTCTGACGACCTATTGAATTAGGGGGAGCTTTATACCAAGTTCTTTGTTACATTAGAATTGGTAATTATAATTCATTAGGCCGTGTAATTTCACAATTGAGGACTGATATCTTTACTGACAGGACTGACAGTAGGAAATGGACTTGAAGAATTACGATTGGGCTGATTAGTTCAAGTGCATTAGTCAGGACAGGGCGCGTCTTAGTGTCGCGCCTTTTTATATACCTCAATCTGTGTCTAAGTAAAACAACTCAGATTTGCCAAATTCAGCAAGTCATTAAGTGCTCCGGCTCAGAACACCGTACTACTATTCAAGTTAATATAAAGAATAACAGAATAGTTTAGTTGAATGAGATATTGAGAACGGATAGAGCAGTGGGGTAGAGTAGAGTCTCACTTCGTGTGTGATTAGTGTAGGTTCTCTCTCTCGAAAAGAGCTAAGGAGCAATTGAAAAGAGCAATTGAGTAGGCCATTAATTAGAGTGCCTGATAGGACGACCCACAGAGATTAAGGCACAAATAAGAGCCGAGGGGCGAAAGAGGTTGTTACAGTTGGAGGTGCGAATGAGAGATAACATGTTTGTGTAGCGAAATTTCAACGTATTTTACGGACATTTTCGTCCAATTTTGCGGACATTTCAGCAGACGCTGTTGTGTCGATGAGTGTCGAGTAGTGTGTGTGTGCGGTGTTACACCCTTGTGAACTGTCTGAGGTGTTGCGTGTGTATGACATTGTGTCTGTTATGTGTTTGGCATTGGCATTTCGATTGCCAAAAACACTTATACGTAGAGAGAGACACACCCAGACATGAGACACTTTTTCCTTTTCACCCGCATTTTGTCTTTGTCTCCATTTGGTCGTCGAGTGGGCGTGAGGGGAGAGAATTTCACAAGCTTGTTCGTTTTGCTTAGACTGATGTCCTCCCGGGCCCGACCAGCTCCCTGTCCAGCTTCCAGCTCCCATTTTCAGCTTCCAGTCTCAGCTTCCAGCTTCCAGCTCCAGCTCCCAGTTTCAGCTTCCAGCTTCCGGTTTCCAGCTTCCAGCTTCCGGTTTTCAGCTTCCAGCTTCCAGTCCCGGCTTCCAGCTCCCAGTTCCAGCTCTTTTTTTCTTTTAATGTTATTTAGCCATCATGGCTTGTCCTGGGCAAGACATGAAACTGCATCCAGTTAGAATGGTTAGAATGTTAGAATCATAAACCTTTCATTCAGAATAAGGACTCGACGTGTGTGGGTGCCCTTTCTGGCCACACTAGTATAGTTCATTCTCTTTTTCCTCTTATACATATTTTTTTCTTTGGATGGATAGAGAGTAGACAAGCTGGCTAGATGAGTAGGTATCGACGTGCTGGACGTCGAATCGCATGAGGTCTGTAAGAGAGTGCATCGCTACGATGCTGAGGTTGCTTCGCAACGCTCTTCAGAAAAGATCCGAGGGTCGTGACAAAAAGCACTCCACGCCGGATGCTGGTGGCGCCTCCAGTAGTTGAGGGTCAGAAGGTGCAGGCACAAAACGTGCGAGTACTCGTTAGCTCTGAAGTGGAGAATTACATGAAGGGCGCGACGCAAGTAAGCAAAAATCTGATCATGCATGTTCTTCCTGATCACGCAGCCGAGATCTTGGGCATGGAATACAAAGAAGAAAATATGATATATTTTCAAACCTCACAAACATGGCTGGCTGATCACTGGCATATGAACCACTCAACAAAACAGCAAACCTCCGAGGTTGGCACTCTGCGCAGGGGTGAGCTCTTGATTGAACTGGATATTGTAGAGAAGGTCAGCTTGAACGTAGGGGTAAGCAAGACGAACGTATGCCATGATCGCAGAAATCGTCTTCAGTCTAGGTTTGATCCTGAACTTTTTGGAAGGAAAAATCTCATGCCAAAGGGGCCCAAAAACCTGGCGCTTAAACTCACGCACAATCAAGACACAAAAGAACTTGTGAACATGCCAATGGCCCAAGAAGACACACATCTAAGACTTCAAGTGCGACAAACCCCGGCTTCGATCGCACAAAGCCTGTGACATCAATAAAAAAAATATGCTATATTTACTATCTTTCTCATGCTAATCACTCATGAGCCTCACTTACGCACTCTCTCTGGCTCCTCTATCACAGCACTCGCTCTGCCTGCTGTCTCTCTCTGCTTTCTCTCTCTTTCTCTCTCTCTCTCTCTCTCTCTCTCTCTCTCTCTCTCTCTCTCTCTCTGTTGATCTATACTGCTTCAATCAACACAACACAACAAGATAATCGCAATATAACACCAAGTAAGTAAGCACTAACCATATCATGTAAATCAGGATAAAAACACAAACATAAAGGTTCATACACGTATAGTGTAACAATATTATGATGTCCATCCATCAGCATCACATATAGATATAATGCAAACGTACGAGGCATAATATATCGACACCAAAAATACATATTGAAACAGTATGTCAGCACACAAACACACTACAAAACAAAATAAAAGTGAGAACTCTTAAACAAAATAGCACCAAGATTAAGCAATATAGAAAGAAAAATAAATTAGGAAAATATTATTGAAGATATGCAGAATTAAGAGCCTTTGAGTCTATGTTCGTACAAACTATCTAAAACAAAATGCATGATACACTCGCACTCACTATCTAATGCTTAGATTAGTTACTACATAATGCGTCCATGGAGTGGGGCGCAGCTTCAGCAAGTAGAATTATGGTCAGCTGCCTCAGAAGTCCGTACTTTTTGACCACTCCATGCTGCCTGTTTTCACTTACTGTGGGGTTTTCTCTCCCCTTTTTTTTCGACTAAACTTTTTGTCCGTTACATGTCAGTTGGTTACAGGAAAGCATGGAGGCAGAACGTATTCCACTCTCCCAAGGCCGGACCAGATTTCCCTGGAGTGGGCTTGTTATTTTATGTGGAGATCAGGTACCATGCGATTGTTTTGTATCATATCTCATCTCTCAGTACGTGTGTTTGTGCAAGAACCTGGCCTCACTGATCCAGCAGTTGTTTAACATCTTCGGGATTTGGGTTGGACCTGGGTACTAGGAGTAGACGATAGCAGTCGTACGTAAATTTTCTCTTTGTTTTCCCTCCAAACAGTTAAAGCAAGGCAGAAGAGCAGACACTGTTGCTGGTAACTCACAATCGATGCAATGTTGCGCCTCCTGAGTCCCAAGGCTAAAAGATCGAACATCGCGGTGAGGAAGTCCAGATTACTTACAACTTCTTGTCTAATCTGATCGAGGACATTGTTCATGATCGTGCGAGAATGTACCCAGCCGGTGCAGCCCTTGACTGGGATTCGAAAGAATACATTAAACAAAGACTTGTTGCCTTCGATCTAAAGGTCGATGTCATAAATGATGTGTTGCAGAAGTTTGCCCAAAACGTGGATCGGTGTCGTCGACTCACTCTTTTGGAGTTGCTTGTGATTTTTCGTTCCGCAATTGAAGACGGACTCGTTGACGATCCAGACGAAAGAGTTGATTTTGCACGTGCGGAGTCAGGTCTGACAAGTCTCAGTGATGCATCGTTCTCCATGTGGACCGCCGGATGGTAAGGCACGTTCATTCCAGAACCGCATTTTGCCTCGCCCTCGCCGAAGACGCAGCCGATGTGAGGCACCTGCTTCTGACGGCGAGGACACTGACTGCATGGCGCAGAGAGAAGCTGGAGACACTTCAGACAGTTCTGACAGTGATGTTTCCCAATTTACAGAATCGTCATCTACTGTCGCTTCCGATTCAGTGCAGCAGTCTTTGATGCATCCTGAGCGCAGAGCTGCACGTGGCTCCCGGGCGTCCACATGGCAGCTTCGGTTTTCTAAAGATATTTAGTCGGGTGCTTCTTCTTCCTCCCAGCAGAACACAAAGAAGTGCAAGTTGTTTTTAGTTTGCATTGACATGTTTGATGATGGTTGTTCCTGTTTTCGGTTCGGATTTAGGGTTTTTGTGCATTCTTTAGCTTCATTCATTGTTACTAACCGGTAATAGCTACTAGTTTTTGTAATCATTAAAATTCAAAAATATAATATATTTTTGTTTCATGGAAATTCATGCTTAGGATTTTTTAGTTTGTTCCATGGGAACTGTTAGCTTTCCATTAAATACTAAATACTTGCGTGGCACCTCACCGGTTCTACTAGTTCTAGCGGTTGGGTTTTACAACTTGACAGGTTTCAAAGATACAATTCTTCAACCTTGACTCACGAGTTCCTGCACAAACAATCCTGTCATTCTTTTCGTCTCTTCATTTCTTCTTTCCAGTCGTTGTTTGCAGTCAGGTTCTTTTCCCAGCACGATATCGATCGCGAGTTGCAATTAGTACTAGTAAAATATGTCATATTTTCGTTCTGTTAATATGTTTGTTTTTATTAATTGCAAAATTATATTTTATTTCTCGGAGGTGTAAATGAAGCAGTACGTTGGTATGTCCATGTAACTAGTTTTCGATTTCGTTCAGAAATGACTTCAAACGATCGAGTCAAAGTTATTGTTAGAAAAGATTAACTATTGCCTTTTTCCCACTTTCCCCTGATTTCCCGTAAAAACGTACGTCGCAGTAAATTTGTGGATAAGTTAACAAGAATGACGGTGTGAAAAGAAGGATGCGAGCAGAGAGAAAAAGGAGCACAGCATATCTGGCTTGTTCTACCGTACCATTGAACCATATACTCCCAGCATGGAGCTCTTGATTAACAGTTTCATTTTCATGGTCTGGTAGTTTGTCTAGCACTGGTTTCTGGTCTGTTGGTTGTGTGTATGCAAGTTCTGCCTTTTGTGCACATAAGGTAGGTGACTTCTTGATGAACTCTGTGCATGAACTCTGTGCATATGTGAGTGCATGATATACTTATGTATGTATTTCTGACTTTTATGTACTGTATTGGTATTTTATGTATTGTATTGTATTGTATTGTATTGTATTGTATTGTAATTGTTATTGTGATTGTAATTGTAATTGTGATTGTAATTGTAATTGTAATTGTAATTGTAATTGTTATTGTTATTGTAATGGTTATTGTTATGTTATTGTTATTGTTATTGTTATTTTTATTGTTATTGTTATTGTTATTGTTATTGTTATTGCGTTGCGTTGCGTTGCGTTGTGTTGTGTTGTGTTGCGTTGTGTTGTGTTGTGCGTTGTGTTGTGTTGTGCGTTGTGTTGTGTGTTGTGTTGTGTTGTATTGTGTTGTATTGTGTTGTGTTGTGTTGTATTGTGGTGTATTGTATTGCGATGTATTGTATATTTTATTGTATTGTTGTATTGTATTGTTGTATTGTATTGTATTGTATTGTATTGCATTGTATTGTATTGTATTGTATTGTATTGTATTGTATTGTACTGTATTGTATTGTATTGTATTGTATTGTATTGTATTGTTTGGTTTTGGTACTGGTACTGGTACTGGTACTGGTAGTGATAGTGGTAGTGGTAGTGTAGTGGTAGTGGTAGTGGTATTGGTATTGGTATTGTATTGTATTGTATTGTATTGTATTATATTGTATTTGTATTGTATTGTATTGTATTGTATTGCATTGTGTTATGCTTTGTTGTATTGTAGTGTATTGTATTGTATTGTATTGTATTGTATTGTGTTGTATTGTATTGTATTGTATTCTGTTGTGTTGTGTTGCGTTGTGTTGTATTGTATTGTATTGTATTGTATTGTATTGTATTGTATTGAATCTGTCTTGTATTGAATCTGTCTTGTATTGAATCTGTCTTGTATTGTCTTGTATTGTCTTGTCTTGTATTGTCTTGTCTTGTATTGTCTTGTCTTGTATTGTCTTGTCTTGTATTGTCTTGTCTTGTATTGTGTTGTATTGTATTGTATTATATTGTATTATATTGTATTGTATTGTATTGTATTGTGTTGTATTGTGTTGTATTGTATATTATTGTATATTGTATTGTATATTGTATTGTATTGTATATTGTATTGTATATTGTACATTGTATTGTATTGTATTGTATTGTATTGTATTGTATTATATATTGTATTGTATTGTATATTTTATTGTATACATACATACATAGATATGTACATACATATATATACATGCAAACACAACACAACACAGCACAATACAATACAATAAAATGCAATACCATGCAATACAATACAATACAATACAATAAAATACAATACAATATAATGCAATATAATGCAACGTATGTATGTATGTATGTATGTATGTATGTATGTATGCATACATGCATGCATGCATACATGCATGTCGCATCCACAGACCCAAGCCTTTTCCAGCTTTGAAATCTAAGTTTTCCAAAGTCAAGAAGTGACCTACCGAAAAACTGCTCCTTGCCTGACAGTGTTGATCTTTTTTGTCCCAACCATATGGTATGGGCTATATAGATGATAAAGCGAACGCAGAATCTCTGACTTGCATAGAGACTGAAGGAGTATAGTAAAATATGAGCTCAGCGTTTCTGGACTAGAACGCGGGAAAACCAAAGAACATCGATTCTGGAGCTTTCTTAGTGAGAAAAAAATGCTAACTTCTTCTGGTCATTTACCTCGCGAACAAGGCAGATCAGGACCATAGTAGATCGCAGTAGAGAGCTTATGGATAGATATATCCGCAATTATTTGTATCCTTGCCTGCACTTCGGACAGCAATCAAGGAATGCGAGGTTGAGGTACAAGAATTTATCCTGAGTTTCCCAACCTTTTATAACTTTCTGTCAATCTCCATGTAGAAGGTAAACCTAGCATCTGTACACTTATATGTTACTACAAGAGGGCTGCAGTGTGTATGCACATTAAATAAAACCAGCTATCTCGGCCTTCGTCCCAGAGAGAGATAGAATGAAAGTCCGGCATTTTCTTTTGAGACACGTCTTATGTATGTATGTATGTATGTATGTATGTATGTGTTTATGTGCGTTTATGCATGTATGTATGTATGTATGTATGTATGTATGTATGTATGTATGCATGTATGTATGTAATGTATGTAATGTATGTATGTATGTATGTATGTATGAATGTATTTATGTATGTATGTATGTATGTATGTATGTATGTATGTATGTGTGTATGTATGTGTGTATGCATGAATTTGTAAGCTTGTATGTTTATGTATGTTTAAGTATGTGTATGTTTATTTGTATCTAAATGCGTTGTTTGTTTGTGTATGTATGTAATATATGCATGATACGTATGTATATATGTCTGTACGTATTTGTGTTACAATCTACACTTAGATGTATGTAAATTATAAAAGAGTGTTTTTTTGTTAAAGTGTTTGTATGCATGGAAGTTTTTTTTGTATGTATGTATGTATGCATGTATGTATGTATGTATGTATGTGTATGTATGTATGTATGCATGTATGTGTGTATGTATGTGTTGTATGTATGTATGTATGTGTGTACGTATGTATGTACTACTGTTTGTATGTATGTATGTGTTTGTACGTATGTATGTACTACTACTACTACTACTACTACTACTACTACTACTACTACTACTACTACTACTATCCACTGCTTTGTATGTATGTATGTATGTGTTTGTCAGTATGTATGCACGACTACTACTACTACTACTACTACTACTACTACTACTACTACTACTGCCACTACTACTACTACTACTGCTGCTGCTACTCTGCTGCTGCTACTGCTGCTGCTTGTATCACTATTCCTCGTCTTCTTATATTTAGTTGGATACAGCACTGCCGAAGCGGTCCATGCAGGAGATTCCAGCTGAAAGAAAATGGACCGAGCAGGATCTATTGAAGCACCCATTTGAAATCCCTTGCGAATGTGGAGAACAGATGACTCTAATTTTACATAAAGACATGTACATGTGCATTGGCACAGATGAGAACCCCTGCGAACGTACAAAGCCCATTTCTTCCTAAACAGCAGCGCCAACCTCTGTACACTTGTATGTCCGTCCCAGATAGGCAGCAAGTACGAGTCAGTTCACGCAGCTGACCTGCTACAAAGTAACATTCTCTGGTAAATAAAACATGTTATAAGACCAGCTGCATGGCTTGTGTTACTTTCGAGACACTGCTCAGTGCACTTTAAGGTGCAAGGCAGACTAACTTTCTGCCTGAGCGAAGAATGTGGGTGTCCAGGCGATGATTCACGTGGTGTTTCTCTTTCGTTTTCAAGTTTTCAAGAGCGCAAAACGGGAAACCCCCGTGTTTCTTCACACCCTGGGTAGCTCTATTTAATTTCATTGAGCTGAGGTAACAGCAAATAAAAGGATTCCTTTCCCCGCCTTCACTTTCTCTCTCTCTCTCTCTCTGAAGTCTCTCGCTCTCTCTCTCTCTCCGAGGCGCTCTCTCTCTCTCTCTCTCTCTCTCTCTCTCTCTCTCTCTCTCTCTCTCTCTCTCTCTCTTGTCTAATTCGAGTCCTGGGTGCGGGTTATTATTAACCGCCCAACCCGGGCCAAACTTTACTTGAAGCGTGGTCCGGCTGAAATCTTTTTTTACTAATATTGTTTATATTAATATATAACAGTATGATATAAATAACTTATTCACCTACAATCTGTTAGAAGTAATAATCGAAATGAATAGTTAGTGGACCGGCCGTATCATGAGTCAGAGTAACGGTGTCGGTAGAGCCATGCGACTTATGATCAGGTCAGGCTAGTCATGTTGAAGTTACGTGGCGTTGCGTCCCCTGCTTTGGCGCTTCAGTTTTTTTATTACAGGTAAAGCTTAGATACTGCAGACAGTGAATGTTGTATGTGTTCCAGGAATTATAACTTGATAGTCTACTATCAGCTTAACAGGCCCGTCCACTGACTGTCGGACACTGGCAGGTTCAGTATACTATGATTAATATAGCATTCATTGATATTAATATATATATACTGCGGTGGCAATGAGCCAACTCCGGGCAGCGTCACTGCCGAAGTATAGTGAACTCTTTTTTACGCAAACACTTTTATTAATAACTTGTCACAGTGACTTGATATTAATAATACGATACCGTGCAATGCTCATTGATAGGCACGGTCACGTAGTATATATATCATTATGTCATACTGATCGCATACTATATATATACTATGCCGGCCCACCCGATATAAAATTTTTGTCTGTCACAAGTTATATTCAAACTTGAAAGACTCTCATATTATTTAATGCAAGCACGGGTATTTATCCAATGATATGTTAGACTATAAATTTTGTAACTAATATATTCAGGTATTTAACAGGATTATGCGGTTAGATGCACTATCAGAATAACTAATGCCAATCCACCTTAATGTACCGAGTGTGTATATCTGCACTCATTAAGTGGGTCAAGTTATTGTTCTGTTATTAATACCTACCAATCGTTTTAGTCATCCGTTACTGTTGGGTAAATTATAATCATTAAAGTCATTCTTCGGTATATCGTAAGTCAATAGGTTATGAAGCCTTGAAGCGCAGTTGCGCTGGACCCATTGGAGAGTGTCTCCAAGAACTGAAGAAAGCTGGCACCTACACCCAGAGGGACGTTGTCTTGTTAGTGTTTGGTGTCAGAGCAGAAGTAATTTCTGTCTACTGTGTGTGGTTGATAGGTAACTGGGTGGCCCTGTGCGAGTTGAGCTGAGTCTCAGCGCAGTGGGTGGTGGTTAGAGGCAGTTCGAGCTCAGCCAGCCAGCCCACCAATGCTTCAAGAGTTCCCCGAGGAACGTTCCGTGGACAGTGGCGAAGGAAGCAAGACGTCCAGCTCTCAGTTCCGCCTGCAACGACGGTTCCCTGCAACCTTTTTCTGCACAACAGTTCTGGCTTTGATCAGGTGTTATGTGAGCATTCTAGCAGTTGTATGTTTACGTTCGGCACCACTAGCAAAGAGCTCATTGATTCATTTGGCGTCAGCCGCCTACGTTGGACTTTTTCCTCAGTGTGCTGGTCTGAAGGACTCAGCTGTGGCGAGAAACCACAAAAACCAACAGTGCCAGTCGTCGGGACAAGATGCTTTGCTCTCCTTTTGCAGACGTACGCTCAACAAGTCTCTGATCAAGTAGCTTGGGTAAGCAATAAGGTAAGAAATTGCCTCACATACATTCCCGAAAGTGAAACTAGATCTAAAAATTCCTCCCCTCTCAAGGAATATACAAGACTCAACATATGTAATTTTAAACATCAAAAATAAAGTTAAGTGCGCTGCTGAATAGATTTTAATAAAAATATGTATTATTAAAGTTCACATGATGCTTTTCAAACTACTTTAATTAGCTTGAAAAAAAATTTAGTAGTTTTAATGAACGACGTCAGCAAAGTTGTTTGTTCCGGGATTTTGCGTACATTGCGTACATTTATCCACAAATTGCCACATTCCCTCCGGGCCGTATTCACAGAAGGGGCATTGATTTGTCCAAAACAAGGTTTTGATTTTTTTTTTGTTGAGAGCAAAGTCGGTTTGTGTGATTTTTGTCTTGTGTTTTTATTTTTTTGTCTACTGTACTAAATTCAAATGTTTTTGTACATTCTGTCTTCCCACACCATACCATACGCTTCCCTACCAATTTTTTGTTTTGTGCTAGTTGCAAAATTGCATGTGTTTGCTTGTGTTACGTGCTTTTTTTGAAAATGCTTGCCACCATCTTGTTTTTCTTCCCTTCTGTTGCCTACACATTATACCTTGCTGTGTTTTGTGTTCTCATATGTTCCTATACTGTGTTTGTCCACTTTTGCATAGAAATTTGTGTGTGCATGTGCTTTTTTCCCCTATAACGGACAGCATAAAGTTGCTGCCTCCTCTGCGTGTGTGTGCGTGTGTGCGTGTGTGCGTGTGTGTGTGTGTGTGTGTGTGTGTGTGTGAGTGTGTGTGTGTGTGTTGTTTTTGCTTTTGGAAGGCACAACATAGATCTGTTCAATTATTCTTATTATCATTACACTTAAATAATCTTAATTTTCTTTATTTTTTCATAATTAGGAGACTCATGTTCAGCTATGTTCTGTTCTTATTATCTTATATTATTATTTTGTAATAAAAGCAATTCTTATTTTTATTCACATTCTTTGTTGCTGTCCGCCATTTTGTTTTCGTCCCTGCATGTTGTTTTATTGCAAATTTTTGTGTATTGTTGTTGTATGCATGTTGTGTGATTGAAAAATGCTTGTCTGCATGATTGGTGTGTTTGTTTTCGCTGTGAGAGGGGGTTGTGAAATGTCGTTATTCTGTTTCTGTCTTGTTACTGTTTGCCCTACTTGGCACTCTTGTGAAATACATGTATCCTATACCTGTTTTCTTTGTTTTCTCTTAGCTTACATGTTGGCTGTCTTGAACATGCACAAAACGTGTGTTTTTATGTTTGTTTTCCTTGTCCTTGTCAGCTTTGTTTTCCTTATCTGTCTGTGCACTTTTTTTTTCTGCAACTATTTTATGTGTTTGTGTCAAATACCTTTCCCCTTGCCTTGACCTGTTCCTACATTGTATTTACGTGTCCCCCAAGTAATCCCCCCCTTCAATTCACATTTTCATTCACGTTTTCCGTTGCCACTCACGACATGTATGCTTGTATTTATCCATTTTTTGGTTTTTGTGTCTCTCTCCTTGTTCACATTCACCTATGTGCTATATGTAGTCTTTTTTGCTTTTCTGTGTTTGTTCTTTTTCTATATGAGGTGCTCTTGGAATCTGATGATAAATTTGTATTTTTTTCAAGGTGTCTACATGCAGGCTGCGCTTCTTTTGGTGAACTACCCCGTCTTTGGCCCTCCCCACTTCGCCGACCTCATGTCAGAGCGTCAGCTCACTGACTTGGTCGAGGGGTGGAATGTGGGGTGGCCTGCTGCGGTTCCTGGGGAGGAATACGCGGTTACCTTGCGCCGCATCATTTATGCTGCCTGGCCCCTGCACGTTGGGGTGGGGGGGTCCCGCCCCCCCCTCCGCACCGAACGTAGGGAGGTCTCGCTGCACGTGGCAGCAGCCCATCGTTGACCCAAAATGGAACACGTCATGCAACTTCCCAGCGTCCACAGTCGTAGCAGGGTCCATAGTCGTAGTCCAGAACGCAGATTGGTTGCATGGGAAAGTCGAACTGCTCTCCCCTTTCTCATTCTCCGTCTTCACAGTTCTAAACTTATACTGACAGGTCACCGGATCGAAGTCCCCTACCAATATTTTGTCACTGGGGCGTACGTCAATTTGCTGTGTCGTAACAAAGAAACCGTCAACTTGTAACACAATCCCATATCCCTGTTTTCGTAGTTGTCCGGCGGAGAAGAGCACACGGTCCAGCGACTCCAAGCAGAAGGTCTCCCCCATCGTCACCTGTTGAGGTTTCCCTTCCCCTGTCTTTCCAACAAACTTCATCTTCCCCATCACCGTTGCTTTCGTAGGCCCATATATTCCCCTGAGGTCGAGCCCTTCTTCCTCTCTATCATCCAGCATTGACGCCCCGGTACCAGATGCCTCGACGAGCCACTGTCCAGGTATATATCCCTTCCATTCTGTTCTTCGCCATCCACCGCCATCATGCTCGCAGGGTCGTCTCCCATCGGCGTGTTTGGTGGCTTCCTTTCTTCCTCTGGTTCTTCTCCTTCCATAGCAGATGTAAGCAGCTCACCACCAACCGTGATCGTCGTCTTCATCTCCTCCCACGTCCCAACCTTCCTTTCCACCTGCGTAGTCTGTTTCCTCGGTCCCCGGTCTCGCCGTATAACCGATAACGGACCCGTCTGGTCCTCACCACCGTCACTAGGCATCACTGAGGTAGCAACCATTGTCTTCTCTTCTTGCGCAATTGCGTACGGAGGCGGGAATTGTTGCGCTCGCTCTTTCATAATCATTCTCTCGTTGTCGTTCACCGCCAACGCCAGAGCTTCCATAAGAGCTTCCCAACTCACATCAAACCATTCAGCTGCCTCCGCCGATGGTTGCATCCTCAGAACCCTGTTGTGTCTTGGCATTATTGCCTTCTTGCCTTCCTCCGGACTCTCATGAAAATATCGAAGCATCCTCATGTAGGCCAAGTCCGCTCGCATCCCAGCGATCGTAGACGCATGTCCCCCATAGCCCCTCCCCGGTGCCGAAGCTTCATTCTCTATCACAGCCTTCTACGTTGGCTTGACGTCTGCCGATTGAGTGTATTTGCAGAAGATCTTGTGGGTCTTCCAGTCCTGAGACTGGCACCACCTGCAGTAGTAGACCATTTTACAGTGGCCACACTTTTTCGTTGCTTTCATCGCGCAGAACTCACACTCTCTTGGAGCCATCGCGAGTATAGCTTCCGGTGCGTCCAGTCCGACTTCTCGCTCCAGTCCCTTGACATATGTTTCCCAGTCAGCCGGAACCACCTTGAAGTTGTACAGCCACTTCCAGTAACGCAGTTCACTGACACACGCATTATTAAAACACGTCCAGAAGTCAGCAACATTTATTTTTCCATTGCTCTGGTCCCCCGGTACATTTTCCTCTTCTCCTATGAAGATCATAGGACTTGTCGCAGCCATGAACGAGAACGCAGTCTTCCCTTCCTTGCCTCCCGCCCCAACCTCCATGAGACCTCCCCCGTCCGCTGCCGGTGCAAGGTAGGCCTCCATCGTTCTCGGGATATTCACGTCGTTGGTTGACACTGCAAGACACGACACGACCGGCGCAGCGTTGTTGGCTTTCTTTCCGCTAGCTTTATCTCCCTGCTTAGCATTGGTTTGGCTCGCACTGCCGTTACCACTTGATTTTTGGCTTGCGTTCGCCTTCTGGTTCCCATTCGGCGGCAGCTTCTTGCGATACCTGTCCTTCAGCGTATGACATCTCCTTCCTTGGTGGTCGTGGCCCGGTATCCTGCACTTGATCGTGCAGGTGAAGTACTTGTGTGGGTTCCCGCAGTTGTAGCACTCAAGCTTCCTTCCTTCCCTCAGCGGTGCTTCCCTTGTCTTCTGCTGCGTAGCGACCATCGCAGTCCCAATCGCTCTTTCTTCTCTGGACATCGCCTCATTCGCTATCACACTCCTCTCGAAGAGTTGCTTGAAGTCGTCCCACGTAGCCGAAGGCGTAGCCACCTGAGCATTCAAGAATGACTTCCACAGGTCCCTTTGCTCGCACTTCCCAAGTGCAGTCTTAATAAACTGCATCATCATTGTTGCACTTATCGGTTCCTCGTGAGCCTCCAAGAACTGGCAATGCGATTCGAAGTCGCTGAGTTGAGCACGTAGGTCTTCCTTGCAATTAAATTTCCATCCACTTACCAGATTGCTTCTCCGTTGCTTCTGGTGAGCGTCGTTCCCCTGGTACCGTTGCCGGAGCATCCTTAATAACTCTTCCGGTCTCAGTTGCTCCTCCCGCACTAGGTGCCTTACGATGCGTTCAGATGCCGATCCATAGTCCAGCCCTTTGTACATCCACATGAAGATCTGGGCCCTTCTGGCCAGCACTCTTCTCCGTTGAACAGGAGTCAAGTCATGCTTCTGATCCTGCTGCTTGTTGTCAGCATCCCCACGTCTTTGCCTCGCAGCAACATCCTTGGCCTCCTTGGCCTCCGCCCGCAGTTCTGCTTCGACCTCGATCCGCCATTGAAGCACTTCAGCCAGCGGTTTGAAGTACTCCCAGCATTCGATCGACGCCAGGTCCGCCCGAACTGCGCGTACCAATCGTCCCAGCTCAGTCCAGCGACACCATCCTTGAACGTAGGCGCCTTCCCTTGCAGAATAGCGGTCGCAGCATCTCTTAGCGCAGAAGAGGACATAACACTTTATATTAACTTGAATAGTAGTACGGTGTTCTGAACCGGAGCACTTAATGACTTGCTGAATTTGGCAAATCTGAGTTGTTTTACTTAGGCACAGATTGAGGTACATAAAAAGGCGCGACACTAAGACGCGTGTCCTGTCCTGACTAATGCACTTGAACTAATCAGCCCAATCGTAATTCTTCAAGTCCATTTCCTACTGTCAGTCCTATCAGTAAAGATATCAGTCCTCAATTGTGAAATTACACGGCCTAATGAATTATAATTACCATTTCTAATCTAACAAAGAACTTGTAAAGTTATTATCTGTCTATCCATTAGACGTAAGAGAAGGGAAAGAAAAATTATTCGACTGCTGACATAATCTAGCTGAATGTACGTAGGTGTCTACCTTCTGTACCTATGACCCCATCGACCTTAACGCTAACTCATACGTGTGAGAAGCCTTAGGGATAAAATGTGGGCTTCCTTGCCCTTTTTTTCACTTTCGCTGTCTGGCAGCGCTATCTCGATTTAGGTCATGGTAGACCACTCTTAATCAGAGCAATACACTTTCAAATCGAGTGGACTCTCTGCCACTCTTGCTCTGATATCTCTGTACCCACCTTTTCGCTAGGTGAGGCTTTTCCTCTTTTCGGCGCAAGACTGTTCCGTTCTCAGTTTTGTGGAAATGTCAGGTATAGATCTACTGAGAAAGTCACTGTCACTGTCTCGTTGTGCGGGCTGAACCCCGAGCCAATCAAGGCTTCATAACCTTTAAGCAATTCATGCTTTGCGATTCATACAGAGGTTAGTAGGGTTCTTGGCGGTGAAGCCAAGTGTCCGGTCACAGTATTAATAAAGAGACAAGTCTGAATTGAGAGACAATCTTTAATCAGTCATTGCCCTTTGTGAAAGGAAGGAAAAGTGACACGTCACTACTCAAAACTGAAACTACACGTCACTACTCAAAACATGAAATTCCAGATAAATAACTTTCAGATGAATTACTTAATAAAGGTAATAGTATGGAAACACTAAAGTTCAGGACTGAAATTAAATAATAGTGACAAAAGGAAATTGATTGCATCCGTCTAACTTTAAGGATAAAATTATTATTACTACTACTTGACTAAACTGAATTAATAATTCTATGGGAATAACGGTGCTACTTCCTCTTCTTCATCATCACTCACTTCGTCTGGGACATCATCTTCACTCACCAAACCTGCATCTACGTCGAGCAGGGGCTCGTCGTCACCCTCACTCCCCTGACCTCCCCCTTTTTCCAGGCTGTTCTTGCTCTGACCGATGGTAGCTTCTGCGGAAGGGCTAGTGCACAAGAAAAGAAACACAGCATGCAGCAGTAACAAACTAGAAATTTTTGTAACAATAAAAAAAGACCAAGCAAAGATTTCCAACTGTGCTTACTGTTAACTAGCAATGTAATAAACAAAAAAAAACATGGAAGAGCAAGGGGAGGGTACATGTATTCTGAGTCGTCAGAGTGTTCGCTGGGTAAGTCTTCCAATCTACACACTATGCAGACAAACAAACCATGGAGGGGAAAAAAACTTGTGTGTGTAAATCAAACTCGACTTACTCGTCAAATCGACGTTTGTGCACCGACTTTTCTGCCCCCTTCAAGTTGCCTTCCCCAGACCCACCCTCGTCAAATTCCTCCTCCATTCCAATTTTGTATTGTATTAATGCTTCAGCATTTCAGAGGCAATCATGGGAGATTCCTCCTCGTCCGCATTCTCACAATCGGCTCAGAACTTGTCTTTTGTGCTGCCATACGGCCTGGCTACACTCTCATCTATGGTTTTCGTTTTCAAGCACACTCCTGAGGCCATTTCTGTTGGGCATATTTTTCGAATGCTCCAAATTCCCTGATTTTGTCGCTTATAATCAAAAGGTATTATTTAATGTAAGCCGAGGTATTTATCCTTCCAATTCCACAGCACTCTGAAAATAACCTAATCTTCCTCCTCTACAAAGAGAGGAAACCAGTATGGCGGAAAATGTAGGAGACTGTCAGAGCCAAGCAACAAAAAGGGGAAAAGAGAGGCATTTCCCAGTGTCACCCCTAACGATAATATTAGACGGCTTAAAAAAAGTAGTACCGGTTACTACAGTGAATCGTAATATTATCGTTTTCAACCGGCTCAAAAGTATATAAATAAAAGCGGATATAACTACATTTTAAAGAGATATAGCTCTTCTATACATCACTGTGTATAGGGGTATAAGAAAAGGTCGCATATTTACCTATCTGCGCCTACAATCCCCCCTCCCCGTCTTATACGGGAACCGTAGTAAATAGGGGTAGATTGGTAAATATCGGCAAATGAGAGCGCACTTTCCGGGTCTGTTTCCTCATAGGTGATCGGCTCCTGTGGAGACAACCCATTGAGTAGCTTGCGTGACCGCTAAGTTGTTGCTCTTCATCACCGTTGTACGTCCGGTGCTTACAAAATACAAATTTGAGTTTGGAGATTTTCGAGTTCAAATTTGAATTTGAATTTTGAACTATCCCCTCCCCCTCTTCTATGGCGATCTGCCATAGACGTACAACGGTCTGATCATGTCGCTGTCAAACCATCCCTTCGCCGTCTTAAGGATCTGTGATCCGACAACTAGTGGGCAGTTTGCATCTGACCTGAAGCAAATTTCCTAGCAATTGTAAGGTTCCGCGTCCCCCATTCCCTATCGTAAGGATCTGTGATCCGAGCATTACTGGGCGATTTGTATCTGATCTGAAACAAATCTCCGAGCAATTTTAAGGTTCCGCGTCCCTAGCATATGTCTCGGCCATAATCAGTCCGAAGGATCTGTGATCCCGAGAATACAGGGAGGCATTGATCTCAATTATTCAATACCCCCGTGCATCCTCGTCCATCATATGGATGAACGGGCGCTATGCCCGTGTCAAGGGTGCCGTTGGCGTGTTCGGCGTTGTTTGTTTGGTTTTGTTGTCTGCAGACATTTTCTTATTGCCATCCGGCAAGTATCTACTTCGCTGTGGCGAAGGTAGAAGTGTCTAAAAATATATACAACCCATTAGCTGGGTCTCAAAACGCATCTACGCTTATTCGTCGTGGTATATTTCCTCAAGGGAGTTTATGAACTCTTCGGTAGACGGTGATGATGTATCTCCATGTCACTGCGGGTTGGTCTTCCGCTGGCATGTCTAATTCCTGGTCCAGGCTTTCTTTCAAAGCCCTCGCTTCCGATCAGGTCAAGTCTTCTCCTACTTCCGAATGCTGTGGCGCGATACACCTTATGACTGGGGCGAATCGACCAATGATCTGCCCCAGCTGGTATTCGTACTGTTGCCTCCAGTACGGCCACTCACGTCGAAAGTGGTAGATGTAATCCAGCCGTTGAGTTATTTTGTGCCATCGGAACTCATCGGCTTGGACAAGTCTGTCCCAACCCAGTCCGTCCTGTGCCCTGAATCGTTCGATCCATTGTTCGAAGCCTCTCACGCGGCCCCGATATGTGTTCGGA